>AWUE01012356.1:0-22509 GCA_001974825.2 Corchorus olitorius
GTTTAGCAATCCAGTTTTTTTTTTTGGGTTCTCTCCCTTTGCTTTGGTTGCAATTTTTTTTTTGGTTTGATTGGATTGATATTGGCTTTTCTATATTGAATTAATTGAAATTGATTCATACAAGATGCATGGTTGTGATTTGCATATTTGTTGCCTTACGATTGCCTTTTATGCTAATCCATGCTTTATTAATAATATCTCTTTTGTTTTGCCTTTAAGAAAAAAGTTACAAGATAAGGCAGAAAAAAAAAAACTGCTTGAAATCCAATGTTAGGTATGACAGAGACTTGATACATTGTTTCAACGAACAATATGCATGGCCACCTTCCTTAGTGATCACAATTTTGAACTGCTTTAAGGGCCAACGGGCAATTTTTTTTGTGATCATGGTAGTTTTCTGATCCAACTTAGCTTAACGTTATGTTCCCCTAAGGATTTATTTTATTGTTATGCAATGTTTGATTATGTTGAAAATTTTGGTTAGGGATGCGAGGTAGGAAGCAGTACACGATTAAGGTATTCTCCAAGGGCCCATATGGGAAATATATTTCTATAGGCTGAATAATTAATCATGCAATTCTTATTGAAGACCCCAATGATATCCTGCATATATAGATAAAAATCATTCAGTTTAATTATATTAGCCATAATAATAGAATTAATAGTTTCATTTTGTGAAAAGGAAAAAAGACCTGTTGGGGGAAATCTCCATTATCGAATTGTGAATTGATTAACACTTTGGCAGCATGATGTAATGGGATTGGATCTCTTTCAGCTTGTCCACATTCAATCAGACCTAACATTGCCCATGCAGTTGTCACCATATGCGCCTTGTTTCCTTCCAAATTCGTGTAAACCTGTTTTCATAAAACAAAAAAAGAGTCTCAATTAATTTTTTCTATTAATTCTTTCAAATTTGATCGTTTATATCTGCAATGCAATGGAATTCCATTGGATAACAAGAAATTATTGGATGCAAAGGAAACCATGAGAATTGGAATTGAAAAGCTATAAAGATCATTTATGTAGAAAAAACAATAAAGATCAAGGTCTCACCTTATTTTGACTGGAAAGATAGCTCTCTCCCCAGCCACCGGAATCAAGTTGCTTGGAAAGTAGGAAATGGCAAGCTTTTTTAATACTGTGGCTGTTATTATAGGTCCTACCGCTAGCCACTAGCCCTTTTATCCCAAACCATGTTCCATACACATAGCAAACCCCCCATGATCCATACCTAATTCATTCATGTTACACCACCATTATTACTTGATCACAAATTTAACTGTAAAGTTTTCCACATATGTATGTTCTTCAACTTTACATTAGATATATATAGTAACAATGCAAATACAACCAAAGGAATGCATTTGTTAGCCACAAGAGGCTGGGCACATGGACAACTTGTGGATCGCAACAACCGATATGTTTTGCTTTATGGTGTTTTGGGCAAAGGGGTCAGGGATATATGTGAGATCATAGTTCTGAAGCGAATTTTGAATTGCCAATATAATAAAACTATGTTTCCCCTTTTACAAATGGTATGCATTCGGTGATATATATAGTTAGCTAGTACAAAAATTTCTATCTTCGTTGTTGTGTTAGAGTCATATACATATATATACATACATACATACACATATGTACTATATGTGTAATGATTTTTATGACACCGACATGGAATATTAAAATATCCTTAATTTGATTGTTTCTTTATGTTACTTACTTATTTATGGCAACTAATCTTAATTATTAGTATTTGGTTTTTGGGACCTATTTAATGTTCAATGTTTTCAATTTTCACCGTTCGTCTCTCCAAATTCCTATAATTATACGTTTTCTTGTAATCTTACTATCAATGATTTTAAATGGAAAAAATTATTGTAATTTCTGTTACACTTTGTATGACTATATATAAGGACCTCTAGGGTTACTTTGTTTTTTTCTTTGATTTTCTTCCTTAATGATTTTAGATTTTTTAATCTCCAATGGATGTCATCAGTGCGTGTGTGTATCTTTTCTTTTTCTCTCTCTTTTTTTTTAAACTTTTGTGTATTAGACATTTTATTAACCTCAAATCAGATTTAAAGTTATTAGCAAAACAATTTACAAATCCAAAATCATTTCAACTTCTATATTAGACATCAACTTGAAAGTTGGTAGCTCCTATCTTGTAGCAATTATTTTATTTGTATCGTGTATTTTGAACATTCTAATGTGAGGTTGCCCTTTTTTTGCTTTTTCTTTGCTTCTGAAGAAAAAGGACAAAGCGAAAATGAGAATAAAGAAGCACAAAGTACATACCAAGTATTGCACCAAAAATCTCTTGCTAGAGTTTTCGTGGAGAATCCTTTATGACAGTATAGGGGTGTGTCAGTCAATTTGTTGAAATTGACAAAGAGGTTGTAAAAACTAGATCTGGTGCGCGGAGCAGCAGATTAAAAGATCAGAGCGATTTGTGGGGACTGGATCAAAGTCACATCGGAGCATTTAAATCATTAGATCCACAACAAATTGTTCTTCATAACTGGGCCTTCTTCTTCTTTTCCTAACTGGATCAGATCTGTGAGATCTGTTCTTGATTGAAATTGAAAGAAAATAACAATTTGATTGTTATTTATGAAAGAGAAACACGTGTACAGCGTATTTATGTCCGAAGACAAGATTGAAACAAGAGAAAAAACACTAAAAGAGTGTTTGGGTGTCCTGAGACAAGATCTAAACAAGAAAAATATGATGAACGAGTAAGAGCTAGTGATGAACAAGAGGAAAATGGCGCAGAGCCAGAGAGAAAATAAGCATAGGGCTTGGTTTTTTGCGCAGAGCAAGTTTGTAGCTTCAGGAGCTGATTTTTGAGATGAGTGATATCTCGGAGAGATGGTTTGTGAGATGAGTGATCTCTGTGAATGTGTTGGAATGGCTACCTTTATATAGGGGGTGGCATGGGCCTTGAATTTAATGGGCTTGACTTGCTGAAAAAGGCGAATTCCTCCTCCTAGGTCGATGACAGCTTCCAGGAAGGTGCAGTGAAGCTTCCTTCTTCTTCTGATTGCTTCCAACTACTGAGGAGAGGGAAGAGAGGATGCTAAGGACGTCATTCCTCTAGATGGGAGATGGAAATTCTCCTCCTAGATAAGTGATGAACGATTTCTCCTTGTTCTTATCACACTTCAACATGCCTTCGTTGTTTCCTTTGTGCTGAAATCAACTAATTTGACTAAGAAATGGCCTTCTGACATTAGGACTTGGACTTTGATCATCAAGGCCATGAAATTCTTCATACTTAGTCATATTCTACTCTTCAAATCATGAAAATAACGCTTAGTTAAGAAAATGGCTTAAACCGGGGTGACAAAGCCACATGTCCTTAACTGAAAAGAATGCAAAAGTTACCAAGATGATCTACATAGCTCAAGGATCATCATGGTATGCTCCTTGGTAGAAATCGCAGCCTCTAGCCTCTTTAATTGACCAATTTTACCGTTTTGTCCTTAATTGAACAAAATACAAAGTTGTAGTTTTGCCTCCCGGGGAGGGGAAAAGGGCTAGGCGATTTCTCCACTATGTTTGGTTGATTATGTTGAGGAGGTGTGAGGTTGAAAATCTCATGCCTCTCTCATGTAAATAGGTGTTTCTCTTGCTGACAGACTTTAGCTTCTGCCTCCTTCCTGCTGGAAGAGGAAACTAATTCTTATGAGGGAAGAGGGCGGCCTCTCCTCTGCATAGGAGAAGACTTTGGGCCTTGCTATGTAAGTCCATGAGACTATGGAAAAAATTCCAAGTGAATTCTAGCTCTCCTTCATGGTGAACTTGGTTTCGCTCCTCAAATTGTCCTTAACTGAAAACCGGGTATAAGTTTTTACACCGATGTCAGAATGAGGTGAAATTTTACAAAGATGATCTACATAGCTCAAGGATCATCATGGTATGCTCCTTGGTAGAAATCGCAGCCTCTAGCCTCTTTAATTGACCAATTTTACCGTTTTGTCCTTAATTGAACAAAATGCAAAGTTGTAGTTTTGCCTCCCGGGGAGGGGAAAAGGGCTAGGCGATTTCTCCACTATGTTAGGTTGATTATGTTGAGGAGGTGTGAGGTTTAAAATCTCATGCCTTTCTCATGTAAATAGGTCTTTCTCTTGCTGACAGACTTTAGCTCTCTGCCTCCTTCCTGCAGGAAGAGGAAAATAATTCTTCTGAGGGAAGAGGGCGGCCTCTCCTCTACATAGGAGAAGGCTCTGGGCCTTGCTATGTAAGTCCATGAGATATTTTTCATCTCATGGGTAGATGGCGTATAACTTCCCTTTTTACTGCTTGCCTCCCTAGCTAACAGCAGCATTGAAGAAAACTGCCTCCTTTAATTGATTTTCTGCCTCCTCCCTTGATACAGGGCGGCATATATGGATAATAATAATAATAATTTCAAAATTTATTATTATTTATTAATGATTTCAACCTAAATTAATTAATTACAAGATTTTCCTAATTCTATCAGAATTAGGGTGGTGCAGAAACTAAGTTTATTCAGGATTTGTAATCAAATCTTGACCACTCATCTTGATATGAATCATGTGAAGACCAATTTACCCTCAATTGTAAATTGAGGCATAAACAATGCCCCCAAGCTTAAGTCCTTGAACTAGAAGGAAATGATTTGAGCTTGTATATAAGGAAATTGGTCTTAGCCGAAATTCCTCCTCTTATTTTTTGTTAGCATCGTCGATCTCTCCTTGGTACCATACTTAGCCGAAAAATTCAGGAAGTTTTCAAGCTTCAATGGCTTCCAAGAGTCAAGATTTCAACAACAATCATCAAGCAAAATCCTTCTCCATGCCAAGCAATTTAAGCCGCAGCTCCCTTTTCTTGGAGGCTTCCAAAATCATTGACAAGGATCATGTAGATGTGACTTTGATGATAATTATGTGGTGTTATAGCTGCTGGAATTTAGAGGATTAATTTGAATTATGATCCAAATTAATTTAGTGAAGAAATTGACAAAAAAATCCTAGCAAAAATTATGTAATTTTCGGAATAGGATTAAATTTTTGCCATAGATCTTTCAATCAACATGTTGCTGCATATAATCATATATTATATGGCATGAAATCATGTTAATTTAATGAAAATTAGAGTTAGATTCGATCAAGCTAAGTGATGAACCCTAATTGGAAAAATTTGGCCTTAATTGGCCAAAAATTCAAGTTAAATTTCGGCCTAGATGTTTAGTCTAGCCAAAACTGATTAGGATTAGGTGTTTTCCTCCCATAATTAGGTTAAAGTACTTAGGAACCAAACCTAATTTGATGAGGATCCAAACCCTAGATGTTGCGGCCTCAAATTGCAAAAATTGCAATTTTGGCGGCTTGCAATTATGTCCCTAGGGTTAGGGTTTTGTAATTTTCGGCCTATTTGGTTATTTAGGCCAATAATTTAATTTTAATTTCTTAAAATATTCGCATAATTAATTTTGGCAGCTATAATTTAATATTTTTGCCAAAATAAAAATTATGAAATAATTTTAAGGTGGTAAAATTAATTTCACCAACTTGTAGTACTTTAAATTAACAATTTCTTGCTAATTTTTTTTAGAGGCCGCATTTGCTATTGGGGCGGCTTTGTCCACTAAGCTGTGTATGAACTTAGTGAGGATAATGTCCTCAGCTCCATTCCTCTTGCCCCCCGGGTGTTGCTTGCCCAGGGATGAGTTTAGCTTCATTCTAACCTCTTGCAGCTCCCTCCCTATGAGGTGGTAAATTGTTATTACCAACAACATCCACTTGGCGTGGAACTCTCACTTGATTGGCACCATTAGGGTGAGGTGACGCCACAGGTGGAGGGAGAAGTGCAGGGAGACTAACTTGCCTCGAATCTTGGGCTATTTGTTGAATCTGCCCCCCGAGTCTATCTTTCACTTGACCAATCAGAACCAGGATGTTCTCTCGGTCCTGAATCATTTGCTCCTTAAGAGAGTCATTAGCCTCCTTAAGTTGGTCATGAGATCTTTTCATATGATCCATTGATTCCATAAGCTGCTGCATCCTATGTTCATGTGCCAAGGAAATTTCATTCATCGCTTCAGTGAGATATTAAAGCAAGATCTTTGAATCAGGATCTAAAGGTAACTGTGAAGGATCAGCTTCTGGTTTGCATGCCATGGCTAGATCTCCCTTCATCAACCTTATGCGGCATGTGTGCCACTTAGTAAAACTTAAAAAGTAAACAAAAAGAAAATAAAAGGTAAAGAATGCAAACCCTGGAGGCATGGAAGGAGGAGAGATCTGCTATCTTGTTCTGCTTCAAGCGTCAAGGGGAATAAGTTGGTGTGGCCCTTTGAGTGAGGCGGACACCATACTGAGAGACTAGGAGGAGGAGAACCGGGGATCGCCGACCATGTAGAGGAAAAAGAAAGAGGGGGACGCCAGAGAGGGAGAACAATTGTATGTTTGTCCCATTGGGTGTGCCAAAAAGAAATGTTGCGCCTAAAATCTCTTGCTAGAGTTTTCGCGGAGAAACCTTTATGACAGCATAGGGGCGTGCCAGTCAATTTGCTAAAATTGACAAAGAGGTTGTAAAAACTAGATCTGGTGCGCGGAGCAGCAGATTGAAAGATCAGAGCGATTTGTGAGGACTGGATCAAAGTCACACCGGAGCATTTAAATGATTGGATCCACAACAAATTGTTCTTCATAACTGGGCATTCTTCTTCTTTTCCTAACTGGATCAGATCTGTGAGATCTTTTCTTGATTGAAATTGAAAGAAAATAACAATTTGATTGTTATTTATGAAAGAGAAACACGTGTAAAGTGTTTTTATGTCTAGAGACAAGATTGAAACAAAAGAAAAACACTAAAAGAGTGTTTGAGTGTCCTGAGACAAGATCTAAACAAGAAAAATATGATGAACGAGAAAGAACTCGTGATGAACAAGAGGAAAATGGCGCAGAGCCAGAGAGAAAATAAGCACAGGGCTTGGTTTTTTGCGCGGAACAAGTTTGTAGCTTAAGGAGCTGGTTTTTGAGATGAGTGATATCTCTGAGAGATGGTTTGTGAGATGAATGATCTCTATGAATGTGTTGGAAGGGCTCCCTTTATATAGGGGCGGTATGGGCCTTGAATTTAATGGGCTTGACTTGCTGAAGAAGGCGAATTCCTCCTCCTAGGTAGATGACAGCTTCCAGGAAGGTGCAGTGAAGCTTCCTTCTTCTTCTGATTGCTTCCAACTACTGAGGAGAGGGAAGAGAGGATGCCAAGGACGTCATTCCTCTAGATGGAAAATGGAAATTCTCCTCCTGGATAGGTGATGAACGATTTCTCCTTCTTCTTATCACACTTCAGCATTGCCTTCGTTGCTTCCTTTGTGCTAAAATCAACTAATTTGACTAAGAAATGGCCTTCTGACATCAGGGCTTGGACTTAGATCATCAAGGCCACGAAATTCTTCATACTTAGTCATGTTCTACTCTTCAAATCATGAAAATAACACTTAGTTAAGAAAATGGCTTAAACTGGGGTGACAAAGCCACATGTCCTTAACTGAAAAGAATGCAAAAGTTGCAAACGAAGTCGGAATAAACCAAAATTTCACCAGTAGGCTTAGATTATCTCCATAAGACTATGAAAAAAATTCCAAGTGAATTCGAGCTCTCCTTCATGGTGAACTTGGTTTCACTCCCCAAATTGTCCTTAATTGAAAGCCGAGCATAAGTTTTTTACATCGATGTCATAATAAGGTGAAATTTTTCCAAGATGATCTACATAGCTCAAGGATCATCATGGTATTCTCCTTGGTAGAAATCGCAGCCTCTAGCCTCTTTAATTGACCAATTTTACCACTTTGTCCATAGTTGAACAAAATGCAAAGTTGTATTTTCGCCTCCCGGGGAGGGGAAAAGAGCTAGGCGATTTCTCCACTATGTTAGGTTGATTATGTTGAGGAGGTGTGAGGTTGAAAATCTCATGTCTCTTTCATGTAAAAAGGTGTTTCTCTTGCTGACAGACTTTAGCTCTCTGCCTCCTTCCTGCAGGAAGAGGAAAATAATTCTTTTGAGGGAAGAGGGCGGCCTCTCCTCTACATAGGAGAAGACTTTGGGCCTGTCTATGTAAGTCCATGAGATATTTTTCATCTCATGGGTAGATGGCATATAAGTTCCCTTTTTACTGCTTGGCTCTCTAGCTGACAACAACATTGAAGAAAACTGCCTCCTTTAATTGATTTTCTGTCTCCTCCCTTGATACAGGGCGACATATATGGATTATAATAATAATAATTTCGAAATTTATTATTATTTATTAATAATTTCAACCTAAATTAATTAATAACAAGATTTTCCTAATTCTATCAGAACTAGGGTGGTGCAGAAACTAAGTTTCTTCAGGATTTGTAATCAAATCTTGACCACTCATCTTGATATAAAGCATGTGAAGACCAATTTACCCTCAATTGTAAATTGAGGTATAAACAATGCCCCCCAAGCTTAAGTCCTTGAACTAGAAGGAAATGATTTGAGCTTGTATATAAGGAAATTGGTCTTAGCCGAAATTCCTCCTCTTATTTTTCCTTAGCATCGTTGACCTCTCCTTGGTACCATACTTATCCGAAAAATTCAAGAAGTTTTCAAGCTTCAATGGCTTCCAAGAGTTAAGATCTCAACAACAATCATCAAGCAAAATCCTCCTCCATGCCAAGCAATTTAAGCCACAGCTCCCTTTTCTTGGAGGCTTCCAAAATCATTGGCAAGGATCATGTAAATGTGACTTTGATGATAATTATGTGGTGTTATAGCGGCTGGAATTTAGAGGATTAATTTGAATTAAGATCCAAATTAATTTAGCGAAGAAATTGGCAAAAAATCCTAGCAAAAATTATGTAATTTTCGGCATAGGATTAAATTTTTGCCATAGAGCTTTCAATCAATATGTTGCTGCATATAATCATGTATTATATGGCATGATATCATGTTAATTTAATGAAAATTAGAGTTAGATTCGATCAAGCTAAGTGATGAACCCTAATTGGAAAAATTTGGCCTTAATTGACCAAAAATTCAAGTTTAATTTCGGCCTAGATGTTTAGTCTAGCCAAAACTGATTACGGACTAGATTAATGAGGGACTAGATTATTAAACATTTTAGTCTTTTTCCACCTACCAAATTACTTTAAAGCCTTAAACTTTGGTTAATATTGAGATGGATAACTCTATTTTTTGGTCTTTTGCCAAATGTGAAGATGAACACAATTAATTGTTGTTTTAAGAGCAAGTTTATCACTTAAATGCAATATTGACTTTTTTTTTTAGAAAATGCATTATTATACATTTCATGTTCAAATAGAATGACTATAGTCTTTTAAAAAAAAAAAGATTATAGTCTTATAAATTCATGAAATGATAGTTTTACTCCAAGCTTTTATAGCAATATGTCTTTCTATCTTTATTTGATAAACTAAGCATAACAATTCTAAAAAAGGGGAAATTGTATGACAACAACTACAAAAACCTTTATTTTCTACAATAGCATGTCTTAAGGCGCTACAATTTTACTTTGCCAGATTTGTTCTTCAATTGTAAGATCTGCTCCAAATATCAAATTTGCTAACCACCTACTCACATATATCATAAGAATCGAGAAAAAAAAATTCTACAACTAAAATAATTTGCTAGCCACAAATCAAGAATGTTCAACGCGCCAGCGCGAGCCGATCAGCTTGTACATATTATTTGAATAGACATATGAATTTACTATTTGATCCCATGTTTGGGTTAATGAGGGGCTAGATTATTAAACATTTTAGTTTTTTTTCACCTACCAAACTACTTTAAGAACCTAAACTTTGGTTAATGTTGAGATGGATGACTCTACTTTTTATTCTTCATGCCAAAGGTGAATGTGAATGCAATTAATTGTGGTTTTAAAACTAAGTTTATCCCATGAATGCAATATTGATTTTTTTTTTTTAAGAAAATGCATTATTATACATTTCATATTCAAATAGAACGATTATAGTCTTATTTTCAAAAAAAAATGAATGAATGATTATAGTCTTATAAATTCATGAAATGATAGTTTTCTCTCCATGGTTATATTGCAATATATCCTTCTACCTTTATTAGATAAATTAGGCGATAACAACTCTAAAAAAGGGGAAACTCTTTAAATATCAAATTTGCTTACCAAATATCATAAGAACCGAGAGAAAAAAAAAACTCTATAACTAAAATGATTTGCTAGTCACAAATCAAGAATACTCGACGTGCCAGCGCGAGCCGATCAGCTTGTAAATTAATTATATGTAAATCTCTAACCTCCTCATCTTAACATTAATTTATATGATAATTAATCATTCCTCTTCCTTTTTTTTAGTTTGATCTTTTGTGCAGGTGTAAAACATCATCAAATCAAAAAGTGTTGAGCATTTGGACTTTTTGTGAAGGCTAAATTAAAATTGGCTTAACTTATAGAATTTTGTTAGAAATTTATATTGGTAAGGTGAAGGACCAAACTGAAAGAAAGTTACAAGTTATGGACCACATTAAAATTAAATGGAAATGAGCCTTGTGGGGAGAAAATTACATTTTCTCCTTACATTAAAAAGAACCCAATTTTCCTATTTTCTTATCTTTTTCATTATCTAAAATTTCATAATTTCTCTCTCAACCAAACTGAAGCTCTCTCACTCTCTCTCTCTAAAACCTTTCCCTCAAATACTCTCCAAATCAACATGCAAATAGGGTAGATTGAAGACCTCATCTTGAGCTTCCAAGTTTGGGTCTTATCATTAAATTCCATGGTCTTTTCTTTTCCTTTGGTTACAAAAAGTTTAGGAGCAGGGTCCCCAAGGGGACAGTCTAGTGGTTAAGAGCTCGAGCTTCCAATCGGAGGTTGCAGGTTCAAATCCTAGGACAAGCGTTGTGGGTTTAGGGATGAGAGAAGGTTACTTCCCTTTGTGTAGCCTATCATTTAATTTCATATTCACATCTAGCAAAAAAAAAAAAAGTTTAGGAGCAGGGGTGGCTATCCCATCTCCAAGGGCTGGGCAAACCGTTGACCTAGTTTGCGATTTACGGACCCATTGGACTTTCACCTGCGGTCGGAATTTACATATTGCCTACCAAATGAGAGACTGCGGCTAACGGGATTCGAAAACGGTTTTGGAGAATCAAAGTGAGGTAAGAATTTCAGATTTTGAAGTTCTTTTGAGGAAGATTTTTAACTTAGTATGTGTTTGGGAGGTTGAAGCAAGGAAATTGAAACAAAAAGAGCATTCAGAGGAGTAAGGATTTGAGAGATATTGGGTAATTGGTTTTGAAATTTGGATGAAAAGTTGGAAATTAATGTTGTTTATGTTGTATTTTAATGTTTTGAAGTTAATTATATGTTATATTGCTTTGGGATGGTTGAAGTTATGCTAGGAAGTGAGAAAACAGAAAGAATGAAATTTGAATGTGTAAAACAAGTGGGTAATAAAAAAAGATGGTGAAAAAGTTGGTTGCTGGAAAGGAAGAAAAGAAAGAATAAAAAGGAAAATAAAAAATGGAACTGGAAGAGAGAGAAACAGGAGAAAAGAAAACTAATAGAAATAAGAAAGAATAAAGAAAAAAAATTGAGAAATGATTAATAAATAAGTAGATTAAATTATTAAGAGTGAAAATGTTATAAATTATCAATTTATTCATAGTTTAAACAGCCGATGAATCCAACCATGTTTATAATGTGGAATAAATCGCATTAAGCATCAAAATCAAAATTGTTGTAAGCGATGGAATTGTTAGAAGCATAAAATTACCATATTATCCTTAACTAGTTAAAGTGTACTAAATTACCCAATTGAACCAAGGTTTTGAATCTAACCAACTAGGTTCACCAACTATAGCACGTAAGCAGTGCCATCGTACCCTAAGAGTGTAAGATTATCGAAATACATTGATATTGCCCCTAACAGAGCGATATAAGTAATTAGCCTTTTAAATCGTACATTTAGGATTGGAATGCTACCATAATGACCCCTACGGGTAAAAATTACAATGTTACCCTCGATTGGTGAAAATTACTATTTTGCTCCTAATTCATCAAATTTACGAAATCGTCCCTAATGTGGAAATATATGAATTAGACCATGTCGCTCGTATCAATAAATCCATATGAGAGCCGTGGTACCTAGAACGGGTGTAAATGACCATTTTACCTGAATGGGTAAAATTTTACCTTTACCCCTAACAAAGGAATTAGCCAATCTAAGCACGTTAGTTATTTGTATAGGGATAGAGAATCGCCATCATAGTCCTGCTATGTTAAAATTACCATTTTGTCCTTAGTTGGGAAAATTACAATTTTGACACTAAAGACAAAAAATATCTATTGCCAAAAAGGACAAAAAAATGATCGAATAAGCTTTAGAAAGTGATTTTTGATTCTAAAACTCATCCTAAAACTTTGTAAGACTTAGATAGACGTAGTCATGACCACGGTTTGGTTTTTGTTCGGGACCGCCAATTCCGATTTTGATTCTATAACGGTTCCGAATCAGAACCTTATTTTTAATTTTTTTTCCAATTCTAATATATTAGATTAATAAATTTTATATTAAGGAAAAAGTATATATAATAAAAATAATTAGTTAAGAATACTAATAATTTTAATTTTGTTATATAACATATATATTAAGATGAAAATATATCTGATAATGAAATGATTTTTAAAAAATATGAAAACATAGTTAATATAATATTTTAGAATAATATTAAAGTTTATAAATTATACAAAAATCGGAACCAGAACCGACGGTTGAGGTTCAATTCCAGTTCTAAGATACTAAAACCCAATCAGAATCTCTTTTAGAAAGATTCTGGTTCGGATTTTGAACCTTTTTCTCGGTTCCAGTTTTGGTCTGGTGACCACAGTTTTGGTTTTGTCTAAGATGAAAAAAAACTGTGGTCACCTTTAAATAGATGCGTTAAACTCCTTGAAGTGAAATCTTCGGTCTAGGTTATGTGTTTCTTGTCATTTTATTATATTATGTATTGTTATTTTGGTTTATGATTTTAGTTTTAATGATTTTCTTGTGTTCATGTACTTCTCAATCAGATGGTTGAGGCGGTGATCGAGACACAAGTTAGACTCATAATGGATTGACTTTGGGGATATACGAGTCCCTTTGAACAATTAATGGACCATTCGCAATAGAGCACCTATCAAGGAAACATTTTCAATTTTGTTTTCATATATTTGTTTCATAAAATGTATTTATTAAATGTTTTGGGTACATGAATAATCTGAATTTTTGTTTAGAAGAATTTGTGAAAGCATATAGGGACTCATGAAATTAGCCCATGAGTATGTATCACTTGTTTTGATTGAGCATCATGGACGCAACACAGCTAGCTAGTGGATTGTCTGGCGGACCGTGGCTATGACTGTTGATCCACATGGTCTGTTGCTGTAGGTCTGACACGCCAAAAATACCAAATGGACGTCTGCATTGGGGAGCTATATTAGGTGTGTTGCGGATGCCATGTAGTATTGGAATTAGGCTAACATTAGGGGAAAGAGCATATTTTTGGAGATTCTACTTGGGTCATGTCACTCTAGATAATTTGTATTAGCAGGCCAAATTTTATGAAACGTTAAATGGTTTTATCTAATAACCTTATTTTCATAACAACTTGGTTTTATTATTATTTTGGTTTTGAATGCATCCCACCCTCTCAAGTCCTCTTCTGTGGGTGGCTCACGCACTGAATAGTACGCACCTCTCATTTCCTTTTCGTGTCTTTGGGTATGTAAGTTGCAATGTTTTGTTTTGACGGCTGAGTTGGTGGCATATGCTGTTATCCTTGATGTTAGAGGTACTTCTCATTACATGACGGATCCCGTACTGGCATTATCATCATTTTTGTTATCTCTTGTCACTTGTTTCTTATAATTTCTTATCTATTGTTTTCACTCTTTGTATTTGACTTTGTTTTATAATGATGGAACATTTTTATTATTATTTTCGGTTTTGAAGCTTCTGTTCTTACTCTGTTTTGTAGACTTATTATTTCAAATTTATTCTTTATCTTGGTTTATTTCTAATTTTGTTGTTTTGAATCTGATATCAACACTTCGCATCACCTTGGATGCGTGTGACGCTTGACATGCAGTTTGAGATAACGCAGTGGTTGTCCGTGCTCGACTTGCCGGTTAGGGGGTGATTATTTTTTGGGTAAAATTTTAGGTGAGCTTCTGTTTTGGTCACCTAATCATAAAAAGTAACGTTTAGGTCACTTGCATTTGTAATATTTAATATTATGGTTATTAAATCACATAACATGATGATGTGGCTATGTCATGTTCGATGACATTTTTCATTCATTGTCATCATGTCAGGTGATATCTTACATAATATATGTCATATCATTATACCACGTGACATGATGGATGATAGGACGTTCCACACAAGGGTTGAGTAACCAAAAGATTCAAATTTACAAACGTAAGTGACCAAATCTTTTTTTTTAAATGTCATTGTTTGAAGTTTTATAGATTTATTCTATTAAAAACTTTATTTTTTATTTAATTAAATCTAAGAAAATTTTATAACTATTTTATTTAATAGTTATAAAAACTCTATCTTTATAACTATTTTATTTTTAACATTTTACTATTTTAATTAAAAAACTTTGATATATTACAAATTTTTTAAATATGTTTCTTAAATGCCATTTTTTAAAACTTTTACATTTTTATTCTATTAAGAACTCTATTTTTTCCATCTATTTTTAATTTATATCATTTTATTTTATTTTATTCTATATTTTTATAAACTCTATTTTTAATCAATTATATTCATTTTTATAATTATTTATTTTTACCATTTAAATTTTTAAAAAGAAGACTTTTGAGTAGTTTTGGACCCAACCCAATTATAATATAAACTAATAAAAGTATGAGTTTATATATAATACATCGTCAGTGGAGTTTAATAGACTGCACAAGCGGGTCTTGAAGGGTGACATGTGTCCCCTAGGGACTAGATTGAAATATTTAAAATTTAATTAATTCAGAAAATGGACATGTGTCAACTCCACAACCCGCTTGTGGAGTCCAAAATTTACACTGCCGGTGTACCTAAAAGTATTATTATCATTACTTTGAAGTTTAAAAGTTAAAATAAGCTGTCTAATTGAGCTAAGAATTTATTTAAAATTTAATTATTGCGATTGACTTGTTTCTAATTGTATATTGTATTGATAATTTAATTTATTGTGATTAAAAAGTATTCTTTTTCTTTTAACAAGAATTTAATGTTTTTTGAAATAAAAGAAGAGTAACATGCAATTATTTGATTTGACTTATAATTAATTTCAATTATTAATTTCATTTTTATTTAATTTAAACACGTTGGATCACGTGCATTACACGTGAAAGTGAACACTTTAAAAATAGAAATAATTTTTAAGAAATACTAACTATAAAAATTTATCATATTCAAATGATTAGATAGTTCAAAAATATTTTAAGCACGACTCACGCAATGCAAGGGTATATATTACTAGTTTCATTATTATTATTATTTTTTTTTGGCAAGATGCTAGTGTCATTGGTGTAATTCTCAAGCAAATGTGCTAGGAAGAAAAATATATACCATGATCCATCAGATAGTTGTATACTCTCAATGAACTTGCTTGCCTTCGCAATACAAGCTTCTATTTCTTTCCTTCGATAGCTTGGATGCAGCTTTAGAAATAATTTAAGTCCTTGAATTGCTGCCGAAGTGCATTCCACATACCTAATTAATTATCAAAAATTGACATAGTTAAATAGAGTAATATTTGTTAATTTATATGACTAACAAAAATTATGATAAAATGATGTTTGTCCATCTTACTGATAGTCAATGATGATGTCTCCAAACATTTCAGATGGATTGAACATCTATATTATTCATATTGGAAGGATTAAAAAAATGTTAGAACTAAGAACAACTGTCTCCAATTAATTAATTTAACAATATATATATATATATATTATATAATAACCTAGCATTATTCTTACTTCCATCCATGCATAAGTTCTTGTGAGCTCGTATGAGGCAAATCCACCGCTTCTGTTCTATAATTGAAAAATGTATATAATTACTATGGAAAATGATGTTAGGAAGGATATATATTTACCCCAAAGTATGAACTTAATGATATATAAGTGACTGTTGATTTAAGGTTATTAATGTTATTCCATATATATTATTATATATATAATAATAAAGAAATTATATATGACTACAATATTATAATTTTTTAAAATTTTAATTATAATCAATGAAAGTATAATGACAATGAATTATATATTAGTTACCTGTAAAGATAAAATAACATTAACAGCATCATATAATTGATGTGATGTAATCTTGGCATCATCATCTACAATCTCAATTGGCATATTTGATAATAGCAGTGCTGCCTACACCAAAATAAATTATTAATCAGCCCAAATTATTATTAATCAAACATAAATCTCATATATATATATATATATTAAATTATTAATATATCAGCGCATGCAATTTGTCAAATTAAGGACAAGGTACCTTTAGACCTTCGGATGTGCAATCTGATACAATCCAACCATTATCCGGAGTTGAGAAAGGCCATCCTCCCTTTGAAATGTGGCGATACCAGCTGGATTTAAGATCACTACTAGTTTCCTTAACCTGAATATATATATTATTAATTAAATCAACTTGAAATTTTGTCAAAATATATAAATAAATAAAAGGACTTTTGAGAAAATAATACTTTTTTTACGAGAATTGAGAAAATAATACTTAATCACAACATTTTCTATATACTTAAATTATTAATCGTTTCAATTAATTAAATTTAATTTGGAAAATAGATACATACTTGTGTATTTTTAATGAAGTTTTGAGCTTTCTTAAGCATTGAACCATATTCGTCTACAAGATTGGTTGACAAAATTGCTTGAACAGAGAAGGCAACATCCCATAGTTGAGATCCATTGTATCCCTATATATATGTATATATATATGATAGAAAGAAATATATACAAACCAAATTAATAGAAAAAATTAATTAAAGAATTAATCGATTAATGTAACTCAAAATAATATATATAAACCTGCATTTTCATGCCATCTTCTGCCATCCAAAGATAATCTTTTATTCTTGAAAGGTGATACTTGTACGCTTCTGAGTTTGGGTCCTCGACCCAACAACATAACATATTTAGTATCTAATCCAAGAAGATATGTTAGGAATTGCGACTTGCGAGACCTTAAGTCATTTAATAATAATGCTTAAGTTTTAATCATTGCAAAATAACAGCAAGGATGACATTAGTTTTGATTAATTAATCAAGTTTATGTTATTTTGATAAAGTGAAACAAATTATAGCTACCTTATTGACAGGGCCAAGGCAAATATAACGACTACTTTCATCCTCGTAATGGATATGTTGCATCACAATGCCTAGAGCCTTTTTTCTTAGTCTAGAGAAGGGCCATTTCTGCAATAAAGGTTCTCCCACCTTTTGAAGACAATCCCATAACATGTTTTGTATCATAGGATGTGAACTGTATTGATCTTCCTGCAGGCATGCGAAATATTAAGTTCTGAAACGACTTTAATTTATTAAGCAATTAACATTTAAAAGGGGCAAAATAGGTGCTTGACGAAATTACTATGTAACATTAACTATATAAAGGTTAATTTTTGAGGGGTTTTTTTTTTAAAAGTTCGGTAACAAGGTAAGTTATTTCATTTGCAAACTGCCAACCCTCTAAAGATTTATGAATCTATTAAACTTTTCTTCTACGGATTTTTTGAACTTATATATCATCAACCAATAAGGATTCGTGGGGGTTTGAATATAGATGCGTTCAACTACAAATTTAAACTTTTACCATTTTGACAAACTCCATTGACGGGTTTAGTTTTTTCTACTTGAACTTCGACAAATCAAACTATTATGAAATTAAAATACTTATTCCTTTAAAGAAAACTATTATATCAATAAATATAGATATGATATATACATATAAATAAATATAAAAAAAGATTGGGTTACCTTAGCGCATAAATTTCTAGTTTGGTCCCAATCAATGAGGTGATAGGGAAGCGTATAGAGTTCTTTTCTGAGAGACAGAATAAGTGAATTGATTGGCCCCACAAATCTCTTCCCATATAAGTATGACATTGGCAGGTACACCATGCGACAATGACACCACATCCGTCCTGCATATATACCATTTTTTCACTTTTGTTTTAGTTTAAATTAGTAATTTTGGTGATGATAACGATAATAATAACTTAAATTATCATAGTTATAAATGATCGCTAACTCATTTTAGCTTAAATAAAAATAATGTTGATAGTTTTTTTTTTTTTAGGAAAAAAATAATTTTGATAGTTGTTTAATCGAGATGGTACCAAAGTGACCAAAGACGACACAAAAATGATCCAACTAAAGATGCCAGGAAGAGTATTGTATTGGGCTATAACATGATGCTACAAGGTTCTTTTGGTATTTGGTATATTTGTGAGATTGTTTTCGATGAGACTAAAAATATTTGTGACAGTGACATGGTAACAAACAACTAAACAAAAAACTAATTTAATAAATAAACTAATTAATTAAACTCATATCTTTAGAATTTTAGATCTAAAGATCTCATCATACAATAGAGATAACCTGGATGAATGGGGAAAAAGTAAGGTAGAAGCCACAATTCAGGGAGTAATGGATTATTTCCACTCCACTCATATATGCCCAGTACCTACGTGCAACAAAGTTTCTATTTATAAGTAGCAAATCAAGTTCATAACATCAAATCATTAATTACTATTAATAATATATATTATATAATATTGCAAATTAATAACAACAAATCAAGTTTGGGAAAGCTTATTATGGCTAATTGGATGTTGGGCTTGTGGTTCAGTTTTTGAAAGAAGGGGTTGAGGATCACCATTTCCATTAGTCCACTCCATTCTTACTAGCTAAGTTACAAATTTTACTAGATATTATTTATGCGTATCCGTGTCAAATTTTTTTTTTATTTTAATAGTTGCACAAAAAATTTTAATTTTAAGAAGGAAAATATGAGATAATTTTCGAGTAATGCTAATTTTTGGATGGTTCCACATGACACCAACCAACCAATTGTTTCTTATATGTATCAATCAACCAAACTTATTTAAACTTTTGATTATCTTTCCCACCATTCATTATCTCAAACCATAATTTTCGAGTCGGATACTATTGTTGTTTAATGTTAAATTTTCAAATGAGCCCCATATGATATTAACCAGTTAATTGTTCAATATACAGAGTACTACTGCTTTTAAAGTCTAAACCTACAATTAATTTAAACTTTTTGTTTATGGTAAAAAAAACTTTTGTTTATTTTCCACACGTTCCATGATCTCAAACCATAAATTTCAAGCGGGGTACTAGTTTAGTCACATATGATGTTAACCAACTAATTGTACAATATATATAACTCATATATAAAGTATTACCATGCACTTTTAATTTAGAGAATCAAGTTATTCAAAATTTTGTTAGTTATTTCCCTCCCATCAATATGTACTAGATTAATACTTGTATATATATGTTTATCAACTTTTTAAATGCATCCCTAACAAAGCGCGGTTCAATATCTAATATTATTATTATTAATTAATAGAGATGATGAGATGAGACGATCTACGTACTATGAGGAAGTACTTAACGTTTGTCTTGTGCATTTTAAAAAATATTATTCAATTAACGTAAATAATTTTATAGAATGAAAGGTAATATATATACCGAAAGCCACATCTTGCCCCATGATGGAATGAAAGTGATTCCACCATGATCAAGAATCCATTTTCTTGCTTTTGCAATGGCGCCATCTCCACCGTCCTTTCTTTCTCCCAACAATCTCAGACTCACATAGGAGAGTGCTGTGCCAAACATAGTGCTCTCCCCTTCGATGTGTAATCCCCACCCTCCATCTTTATTCTGCACACATTCACTTTAATATATATATATATATTCCCGGCTCAAGAATTTGCAACCAAAGTCCAAATAATAATAGTAATAATGAAAACTAAATCCACACACACATGCAAAGTATAATATAATTCAAGTTTTAGATTTACAAATTATTTTTGCACTATCAATATTCAAGAAACTAATTCCCTCAAAACAAAAAAAAATTAAAAAAGAAAAAAGAAAACTTACGACATACGGTATAAATTAAATTTATACCCAAGAATTAGATCATACTGGAAACTAATTATTTACATGGGGCTATCACAAAATTCAATATATTATCCTGAATTATCTATTACATGGAAATATTCACCTTAAACCCCCAACCACAAAATCTCATACACATATATGGACACGGACATACACATAATTGAAATCTCATTCTGAATTTAAAAATCTTTAAGCAGATTTAAATTATCAATAAACAATAAAAAATACATACAATCCATGAGCGTTTAATTATATTAATTTGAATATGGAATGACAAAGGGAAAACCTGATGGTTGTATAGATAGCGACGTATTTCTCGTTGATGCTCCAATGGCAAAACTATGTCCAGGTCTCCAGTTACAAACAACCCAATCACCTGCCCAAGAATAAAAGTCGGGTATCTTTCAATGATTATTTTAGTATGTCAATAAAGTACAAATTATTATATTATTATATATTATAATAATGACTTTCAATACTTGTACCTCTAAAAATATTAATTTGCACACATTTCGTTTTAATTTCTTGTTGCAGGTTACATATATAGTGGCTAGGGTGTGAGATTATTGTTAGATGTGATGAGGTTATATATATAATTTGTCCTCCATTTTTCCAATTTTCCTACAATATTATTATTTTAATTTTGATTTAATCCTAACAAGAAAAATGCAGTATACCCACCAAAATATAGCCATGTTTTCCGTGACAATAAATTGATATGAAAAAAAAATTATTAGTAGATAATTCCATCGCAAACTTGATGGTATTTGAAAACCGTATACTATATACTAATAAAATCAAAGGGTACAAAATAATGTTAAATTTAGCATGAGATAATAAATGATATAATAAAAAAAGTAGTAGGAGTAATAAATAAGAAGTGATGAGAAATGATTGCAATTGTGGTTGAAATTACCAATCCAGGAAGAAGAAACAAGGGGCCACCATAGTCAGCAGGCCAAAACCCATCCGGGGCTTGCAAAGTTGAATAGAATCTGAGAGCCCTTGTCAAACTCATCTTCACAATCTCCTCACTCACTTGTTCGCCCATTTTCAAGTACTTGACCTTCATCATTCTTTCATTCTGACGATCCCCACCAAACTATATATACGTATAACAGAAATTAATTTCTTCTTTTATATTTATTTGTACACAAACACAACACATATTTGGGATTCATAGGGTTTTGTAATTGTACCTGAAATCTCGTCAGCAGATCGCAGCTTTGCTTGGCTTGAAATCGATGTTTGCTAAACTGATTCCGAGCCGTTTCAACTTGAGCTCGCTCTTCCGCCGTACCAACATTCGGATCGAACTCCCAATACTGTCTGCCGATATGATTGTTCACACTTGCAAGCCAAGGCTCCTCCCCTTGAGAAAGCTTAAGCTTCCACATTTCTTTTCTTTCTTTTTTGGCCACAGAAAGATTGAAATCTATACTCGAAAGAAAAGTTAAATGAGAATCTTTGCAATTCCTAGTAGAATCCAGTCAAATAATATCACTGTCATCAAGAGAAATTGTTCGATCTAGCAACGACAAATTGATCAAACGTTCTGTGCAAAATGCGGAGGATAGAAACATAATATCTATAACTTATATATACTAGAGATGTTCTCAAACTTTATAGATTTATTAAGTGATTGAATATATCAACTTGAGCTTAAGTATTTAAATAATGGATGAATGAGATCAATTCTACTCATTCAATCAATCATATAATTCCATTTTTATTAATTTTTTTTTTCTTATTTCACATTGATTTGGAATGAGTTGTATAAGCTTCAAGTTGAAAACTAATTAACATTGTGTTGCGTATAAACACATTCAAGTCTCTTTTTCCATGTTCTTTCTCAAAGGACAGTTAAGCCTCATTAATCACCCATGTGCTTCTAAATAATTAATTTCCATTTTGTTTCTTTACTTATTTTCACTCATCTCTACCACTATAATATAAAGATTCTTTCTAATTCCTTAAATCGTCCGAAAAGTGAATTGAAGAATAATTGCTTAATTAAATAAAAGGGTATTTGATCCATGGGATGAATTTTCATCCATTAATTATGGTTAATTATGGGTATTACTAAATACCCCTTTAAACTATTTTGCCCTTTCATTTATTTTCTTTCAAACTTCAAACTTTCCAATTCTCTCAATCTTCAAACTTTTAAATCTCAATCATTCAAGTAAAACAACATCAAAACTCATGGAGAAGTGACATCCGGGGATGGACAAAGGTTGTTCGAATTGAAAGTATGTTATTTAAAAAAAG
>AWUE01012357.1:0-31257 GCA_001974825.2 Corchorus olitorius
AAATAACATACTTTCGATCTGAAAAACCTTTGCCCATTCCCGGATGTCACTTCTCCATGAGTTTTGATGTTGTTTTACTTGAATGATTGAGACTTAAAAGTTTGAAGGTTGAAACAATTTGAGAGAATTGAAAAATTTGAAGTTCGAAGGAAAATAAACTAAATGACAAAATAGTCCAAAGGGGGGGCGATATTTAGCAACCCAGTTAATTAATTCTGAAAATTTGAGTTTAACAAATTAGGGTCTCAATTACCAAAAAAAAAACATCAGAGGGTTTTGATATATCATGCTTTCACAATTATGATGTTTGATGGAGAGAAGTTGAATTATTTTAAAAATTTTCATGGAATTTATTATATTCATAATATACTTTTGATTTAAAATAAAATTGTGAACGTGAAAGGAAAATTTTATTTATTAATTAAGATGAGAAAACAAACAAAAACACATGTATGGATTATTATGAAAGGAGAAATTCCAGAGGATTTGTGACAGTGCAATAGATGAATGTTAGGATCTCAATTGCCCAAAAAAAAAAATCTGAGGATTTGATATATCTCAGTCAATCATGCTCTCACAATTATGATATATATTTGATGCAGAGAAGTTGAATTATTTTAAAATTCTTATGAATTTATTATATTCATAATAATATACTTTTGGAAGATCTTAAAGTTTAAAAGAAAATTGTGAACGTGGAAGGCAAAATTTATTAGTTAAGATGAGAAAACAAACAAAAACACATGTATGCATTATTATGTAAACTAGGTTTTGGCCCGTGTTACGTCGTGAGGGGTTTTTAAATCGGGTGATGGAGAATTAGTGTGCAGGTATTGAAGTAGAGGTCCAAATGGAGAAAGGAATAAAACATTATGGAATGGAATATAAACAACAAAGAAATCAACCATTTACCCACACATAGCAGAGTTACGATCCTAAATACTTGTATTAACGTCCGACATTGGCGAAAGACCTAATAAAGATGGAGCGTGATATAAACAATGTAACCTATTTATGTTATAGTAACAACTGGAATTAGACTTGTATAGATCTAGAACGGTTGGAATATTGATACGATGATCCTCAAAGCCTTGTTTTATAACCGTTGTCCTTGACGGATTGAATATCTTGATAGTTGTGTCAGGACTAAACGGAAAAGGTTGATATAAGTAAGAAGATCAACTTATCAAAGATAAAAGGAACATAAAAAACAAATATAGACCCTAATATGATGGCCTTTATCTTTCCATCAATTGTCTCAACAATGATAACCATGTAGATTTCTGCCTTAAAAGCACCGGTGACTTGAACATAACTGGTAATATCTCCCAACTATAATTTCATGGAAAAGCATCACATAAAGGTAAGAATAACTTATATATAGAAGGAGTCTATAAGCTTCTAAGATATCCTAATTAACCTAAGGCATCTAACCTTATGTGGGTCTAGATAAGGTAACCAAAAATTGGCTAACTATTTCAAAACATGAAGTAGAATTCCCTCAATTTTAAGTAAATCAGAATGCTTAAATAGATTAAGCATCTTTCATGATCACTTAATTAAGATTGTTGATAACAATAAAACCTCTCTTTCATTGTCTTACTTGATACAAATGTTACTAATAATAACTTGTTTTAATATCTTTGAAAGACCTAATGTAATATAAGTTGAAAGTTGACATTGAATGATTAAGTCTAAATGTTATAACTTGAAAGCTCACCCATGCAAAGAAAAAAAAAAGATTAAGCGACATTAAAGAAAAGATGACCAAGAAAGTCAAAGTTAAGCACTCAACCTGGAACTTGATTATCAATGTGAGGAAGAGGATGTTAGATGTTGGAAGCTTAAAATTTTGCCAAAAGCAAGTGCAACACCGTCAATTCTCCGAGAAAATGGAAAAATGGCGAATTAAGCTAACATAGGTATTGCAAGAGATTGCAAGATTTTATCTTGTAATTGGGAACATCTCATGATCAATAGGGTATAATAAAAGAGAGAATAGAAATAGAACAAAGAATGTATGAAAGCACATAAAAAAAAAGGGATTAGTGTTCACCAGGAGAATTGCGCCAATGCCAATCCACAAAACCAATGGGAGATTAAGCATAAAGGAACAAATGGGAGTCTCTGAATAACCAAACAATTTGAACATAGACCTAACAACACGTTGGAAAATGAATTAAAAAAGAATTAGTATCATGCCTGAAAATTTACTAATGTAGCTAAGTAGTAACAAACAAACAAAGAAGGTCATACCGTCAAAGTGGCAAGAAAAAGATTGGATGGGTAACCAAGTGGACCATCTAAGTTGACCTTAAAAGCAGATGAAAAGAGAGTTGAATCCCACCATATAGTTGCAAGAAGTCAGCCTGAGAAGATCTTAGTGTGTGAATAAAAGATTAAAAGAAACCTGCACATGACGTGGGAAAAAAATCAACAATAATGCTTAAACTTTGATAAAAAAAAGAAGAAAGTTAAACGTATACTTCTACACTTAATTTAGTTATTGCATACATGATAAATTATATGAAACAACAGTGTAAGGCAGGGAAAAAATTTCCATGAAATAGATTGATTAATTACTTTATAAGGAATTTATAATAATCAAATAATAACGAAACAAAAAAGGGAGTAAAGCCAATTAATAGAAACTTTAATCATGGCAATGATTCGGTTAATTATGATCATGTTTGGAAATGGTCCATCGCATGTTAAAATGAATGGCGCGTTTTCACTACTTATAATTGCATGGTAAAATTAGAGTCTGGAGACTTATCCAAATCTAACAAAAAATGAGAAATTCAAACCTTTCCACTTAAGGCTCTAGTAAAAAATGGGAAAGAAGGTGCATTTCAATGGAGGGAGATATTAGTATATATATCAGATAAGATTGACTGGAAAATCTCCACCCTTAGTAAAGCTTAACCCTCATCGAAAAGGCCCTAAAAACCAACACCCATTTCAGTCACCATCGAATTGAAAGGCAAGGGTGCTACCTTGCCAAACATGGAAAGACTAATTGACTAAAAAAACCCCATAATAAAGTAACTATATCTATAGGAAAAACCTTGAGGGATCAGTTGGAAAGCCAAATTCCAAATCACATGGTAGATGTATGCCTTGGAGAGCATGGTCCCAATCACTTAGAATCTGCACCAATCACATTCAAATCAATTTGCTTTAATAAAGAAAGCTAGCAAGGGACAATTGTAAAATAATTGTAATGCTTGTTGCTGGGGAAATTATACAAAAGCTAAAGGCACTGCCTAAACTACCCAAAAGCATGTATGAAACAATTAAAAATCCAAATCTGTTATAAGTAGCAACTACTCATAACAGCTGCATAACATAATAGGTTTGTCACATTCAAAAGTTTAAACTGACATTTGTTAAAAAAAAATGTTTGTCACATTACAGAATTAGAAGTTTAAATTTAAACTCTAAAACCTAAAAGAACACCTATGTCAGTTCTTAAGCAAGAAAATCGAGCTCCATTAAAAAATATGAATACCCAAGAGATAAAAAGAAACCAAAAGCATTGGCTTTTGGGTGATAAAAGTAAACAGGAAAATGGAAGGAAAAGAGAAGGGCCCATGTTTTTAATAAGAGATTAAATTTTATTAGGATCATCCTAAAAAGAGATGGTTTTAGGATTCCACTAAGATGGTGCCATCTAATCAAATCTAATCAAATTTGAATCATCATCAAATCCTAATTTACACCCTACCACACCTAATTAAATTTTTATTAATTACTTAACCTCATTAAAAAAAATAATAAATTTAACAGCTAAAGTCACGGTGCAAGTAAAAAAAAGAAAGAAGTAAGTTAAAAATAAAAATTTTTTAAAAAAATATTCAATTTTAACTAAGGTTAAGTAATTAATAAAAATTTAATTAGGTGTGGTAGGGTGTAAATTAGGATTTGATGATGATTCAAATTTAATTAGATTTGATTAGGTGGCACCATCTTAGTGGAATCCTAGAACCACCCCTTTTTAGGATGATCCTAATAGAATTAACACTCTTTTAATAAAAGGTCTTTGATCAAGCGATAAAGAAGAGATAGAGTTTGAGCCTGAGTTTGAGATACATGATGATATAACAGAGGAAGAAAGAGCAAAATCAAATCCAAAAAACCCATAAATTATCAATATCATGCGATAATTGCAACAAACCAAAAAAGGAAGAACAAAAGTCAGTAAGTCAGAAAGAGAACATGAAGGAATCGACCTGCCACCATATGGTACACTGCAACATCATAAACCGAAATTTTTTAAGCTGCAACCGGCATGATCATACCCAATTCCCAAAATGAGTAGAAAACAAATTACCAAAACCAATTACAAAATGCTAAGGCTGATTTCATTTGTCGTATGAGTAGAAAATACATTCAATCAAACAATCAGCAGCTAATTGGTGCAAATAAAGAAATTTAGAGTAAAATTATAAATCATTATAAAAGCCGAGATGCTAAAGATCAGTAGATTCCACAATTTAAAGTAGAAAAACCCAAATCAAACAGGAAATTCAGAAATTCAGAAATTTGCTTAACTCTATAAAAACCATACTTTTTTTTTTAAATCAGTAGCTTTGATAGTGCCTTCGCTGGAAACAGGGACATGATACTTCTTCCTGGTGCATTCGTCAACAATGGTTAAGGTGCCGCCAGTTGAGCCGACACGCACGCTGGAGGAAAGTGGAGCTGAGTTCATTGGAGGACCAACCTGGAGCCCTAAAATTGTGAGAGAGAAAAACAATTTTGTAAAACTGAAAGCTGATGGAGTTTTTGATGAAAGAAAGAACTAAGAAGAATCTGAAGAGGAGAATAGATAAATGAAAGAGAAAGGAAGAAGGTAACCCAAAATGAATATGCTGCAGAGGGGAATCGCAAAAAATCAGGGGAACAGAGAATTGGGTTGGGTCTGAATTGGATTGAAGAGGGAGACGACATGGCGCTAGATTATTGGCCAATTGGAGCTGAAATTTGCAAGTTGAGTAGAGTCAGAGACAGGTTGGGATCGGGTATCGAAATTGGTTAAGCAATTGGACACGTGGCGCGAAATTGGGCCAAGTTGGGGTGAATTGCACTACTAGATTTTGAACAGTCTATGAACAGTGCGGAAGCTGGCCACTCATTAAGTATAGGGTAGATGTTTCTTTCATAGTTGTTTTCTTTTATTGTTTCTTAATTTGTAGTAAGATGAAATTGTTTTAAGTCAAGTTAATTGAAAATTTACAAATGAGACCCTAATCATATATAGTTTCAATGTTCAATGTGAAAATTTCTTACCTTGATGAATGAATGTTTCATCTAGAGTCCAAAACAATGCAATGCTGCAGTATAATTAAGCTTGTTCATAAATTTAATGTTTAAAGCTGGCAAATGCTTTTGAATGTTAGAGTTTATATGTGTTGTAACTTCGGATATCTCAGGAATTAACCAAACAAATAATTAAAGCGGAAAACAACAAAGCAAATTTTCTTGTGGACCTATGCCACAAATCTCCACTATCAAATCAATCAATTACAATCAACAATCATAACAATCTCTCTAGCAAACTCTCAATCTAATCAACCCAACATGGGTGATTCTCTCACAACAACATAAAGCTATCTCAGCTTTTTCTCTCACAACAATACAACTATTTCTATCTCACACAAAAAACCTAAACATAAACTGCTTATTTATACTAACACAAACTTATCCTCCAAGAATCCCTTTCCTATTAGGATTCTTGTCCACCAATTAAAAAACTCTTAAAAATCCTAATCCAAATCTAATTAGGAAAATGGGCCAAAATCCTAACAATCTCCACCTTGACTCAAATTCTTTCATCAAAGTTTAATTGCTCCACCCTTTAACCAAATCTGCAAAAGTAACTTTCTTCTTTGTTGGCAAATCCACATCCTTCTCCTCAATTGATGTGAAGATACTGATCCATCTCCTCTAATTGTGCTTCCAATCAACTCATACAAATTCTTCGAATTCTTCACTCCTTTCATCACAATCATCAAACCTTTGGTGATCTTCAAGCCTCCACCTCGGCAAGAATATCCATGACTCAAACTATCCAACTTTCCAAGCGAAATCAAATTCCTTGTAAAGTTTGGAACATACCTTACATTCCCAAGCATCTTGACACTTCCATCATGCAAATGAAGTTTCACACTCCCAATGCCTTCAATTTTTTCTTCACCATTATTAGCCATGTAAACAGGCTTATCACACTTCTCAAGTTTCGAAAACCATTCTTTCTTTGTACAAATATGTTCATAACAAGCGAAATCAACCACCCACATATCTCTAGTGTCTTTCTTTTCTTCTTGCACCATCAAAACAACATCTTCATCAGAATACTCCTCACAGCTATCTGCAACAGCAATATTAACACCACCCTTATTCTACACTTTAGATTTCATGAAATCCTCCAAATCTTCCTTTAACTTCGCAGTAGGCTTTTATGTGCCCCATCTCATGACAATAATAACACTCCTTATTACTGAAATTTACCCTTGGCCTCGAACTTGATCTTCCTCTTTCATTGAATCTACCCCTCGATCTTGCATCAGTCTTATCCCTTCCATTAGTTCTTCCACGCTCCACCATGAGAGGACCATTCTCTTCATCTTTCTTTTCAGTTTCTTTCAATCTAGCATACTCAAAAATTGCAGAAGTCACATCTTGCAAGCTCAAGGTTTTCCTACCAACCATCAAAGCTCTAGTCACAGGGTCATACTTGTCGGTAAGAGAATTAATCAACAAAACTGCTTTATCAACCTCTTTCATGACTTCATCCACACTTGCCACCTGAGTAACCAGTCTATTAAACTCGTTTAGGTGTGCCCTTAAACTTGTTCCCACCTTCATCTTCAATCCAAATAATTCTCTCTTCAAACATAACATATTAGTAATCGATTTTGACATATAAATTGACTCCAACTTATCCATCAACTCCTTTGGGGTTTTCACATCTAACACATCATATTTAATTCCAGTAGCAAGAGACAAACGAATTGTACTTACTGCTTTTCATTGAATGTCTCTCCACCTGTTGTCATTCATCACTGAAGGGTTATCAGCTTCAAGCGCATATCCCCATCCTTGTTGTACTAACACATCTGTTACCGTACTCTGCCACATCTGAAAACTGTCTGTTCCATTAAACTTCTCGATCTCAAACTTCAAAGCTGATCCACTGCTTTCTGTCATCTCTAATCAACCAGGCTCTTGATACCACTTATTGTAACTTCGGATATCCTAGGAATTAACGAAACAAATAATTAAAGCGGAAAACGACAAAGCAAATTTTCTTGTGGATCTATGCCACAAATCTCCACTATCAAATCAATCAATTACAATCAACAATCATAACAATCTCTCTAGCAAACTCTCAATCTAATCAACCCAACATGGGTGATTCTCTCACAACAACATAAAGTTATCTCAGCTTTTTCTCTCACAACAATACAACTCTTTCTATCTCACACAAAAAACCTAAACATAAACTGCTTATTTATACTAACACAAACTTAGCCTCCAAGAATCCCTTTCCTATTAGGATTCTTGTCCACCAATTAAAAAACTTAGAAAATCCTAATCCAAATCTAATTAGAAATTGGGTCAAAATCCTAACAATATGATAGAATACTTAGGATTTTAATTTAGAAGGAGAATCCAAATCACATTTGAATTGCTTGCCAAAAAATGTTTGCAGGCACCTAATTTTGGCTATGGTTGCCAAGATTGGAGTTGCAGAATAGAATGTATCAGTTAAATGTTGTTCAAACATGTATCCTATCCAAATATTAAAGGTTTCCAGCCATCATAAATTTTCTTTAGTCCTTCCATAGATATGGAATTTGCTCTTTTAATGCTATTTTGATAAATTCCCATCCATATGAAATCCTTCCCTTGAATATTCTTATCCAAACACAATCTTAATTGAATATATATGAACATATAGAAGGCTGAGAATAGCCCATTATACCTTGGTATATATATACCCCACCAGGAAAGTGGACAGAGCTAGGCGAACGAGAAGACAAATAAAATAATGGCTGATAATGAAAAAACAACAACAGCAAGTAGCAGTAGTAAAAATAGATGGTCACTTCATGGCATTACTGCAATTTTTACCACCGGTGGAACTAAATCAGGAATCGGGTTTGAATTTCTTTTCTCCATTGGAAATTACTTGTTCCATTGGAAATTGTCAAAATAGGAGGTTTTCGTGATTACAATGTGCATGGTATGCCATTGTCGAGGAATTACACACATGTTCCACAACCCAAACTGACCTCAACAAATGCTTATTTGAGTGGCAAGCCAAGGGTTTCCAAGTTACAGCTTCAGTTTGCAATGTAGCTTTTCAGGACCAAGGCTAATAAGCACAGTCTCCTCTGAATTTTTTGCTGGAAAACTCAACATTCTCCTAAGTGAAAACATTCTGGTAATTAAATTTTGGTTTAATGAGAAATCGGTGGTTCAAAAGCTGGTGTGTGTGTGGCTCTAGATTAATAGTGTCGGCCCCACATTGTGGGGACAAATCTACCCAAGGCAACTCCAAACGTCACAAAACAAGACATCTCAATCATCATATCCATGGGGACCAATTTTGAGTTAGCTTACATCTTGTGTCAGCTTGCATACCCTCTTTTGAAAGCTTCTGCGGCTGGAAGCATTGTTTTCGTGTCTTCCATTGCTATCGTGGTATCAGTAGACGTTGGATTTATCTATGGAGAAGCTAAAGGTACTTCTTTTGCAACCAAATCAAATAATTGTTGCACTAAATTATATTCGAATTGGAATCATCTTTAATTTCCATATTGTTTTCAGGAGCCATGAATCATCTTGCAAAATACTTGGCATGTGAGTGGGAAAAGGACAATATAAGGGTGAACTCTGTTGCACCCGGGGTCATCCGAACTCCCCTTGCTGAACCTATAAAACAAATTTTGTTTATCACCCTAATTATTCTCCATATTTTATATATAAACATCTTTGAAATGTCTCAATGGAAATTGGTTTCCGTCTTTGTTGAATTGGTTGTTGTACATTGAAATCTGCTTTGAGACAATTGTAGAGATTCAATGTCGGTTAACGGAAGATCAATGTGGAAAATGGAAGGAAAAACCTATCTTCGTTAATTGGTTACATGGTATTTATACAGTACACGAGTTTGAGTATAAGTTAAATAATACATAGAGCTATCTAGTGTAACAAACTATCTGGTATAACATACTTTACAAATCAAATTATTGAATTTAAGATGAAGGATAAGTTGGTCACTTATCCCTTACACGCCCCCTCAAGATGGTGTGGATGTTGAAGAAATACCAATCTTGGACTGTAATTGCTGAAACTTCTGTCGGGAAAGTGGCTTAATTTGCTAGTAAATCTACTAATTGGTCATGAGTAGAGACATGTTTCACTTGTAGGGAACCAACCTGAATTTTGTCTCTAACAAAGTGGAAATCAATCGATATGTGCTTCATTTTGGAGTGAAGAGCTGGGTTGGTAGAGACATGGGTTGCACCGATATTCTTAGAATAAAATGTGGGAACATTGGAGATCAAAACCTTAAATTCAGACATCAAACTTAGAAGCCAAGCGAGTTATGCTGCAGCATTGAGAATGGCCCTATATTCGGCTTCGGTTGAGGAACGAACAACCATTTTTTGTTTGTTTCATTTCCAAGAGATGAGATTCCCATTAAGATAAACAAGATAGGCCGAGGTAGATTTGCGATCACTTGTATCACCTGCTAATCTGCATCGGCATATGCATAATGTGATGGGGAAGAAGTACCGCAGGAAGTAGAAGAAGTATAGCAGGAAGTAGTGGATTTCTGCAGGAAAAGGCCAGTTGACAAAGTGCCCTTGAGGTACCGTAGGACACACTTCAAGGCCTGCCAATGTACATTTGTAAATTGATGCATAAAGTAAGCAAGTTTATTGATTGCAAATGATATATAGCCTATTTCAGGACATATATATCCTTCTGAAGTTTGCAAACATACTCTAAATGTGTAGAATCAATGTAGCCTTGGGGTTGCTTCATAAAGACATCCTCTGATAGAATTCCATGAAGAAACACATTGTTGACATCAAGTTGAATCATCTGCCAATTAAACTGAATTGCAATAGAAAGGACAAGCCGAATGGTGGTTGGTTTTACCACTAGGCTGAATGTCTCAGAGAAATATATACCCGGTCTTTGATGAAACCCCTTGGCAACCAATCTCGCTTTGTATTTGGAGATGGTGTTCTCTAGATTTCGCTTGATTCGATATACCTATTTACACCCGACAAGATTTTGTGTAGAGAAAGGAGGAACAAGCTACAAAGTACCATTTCTTATAAGTGCATTAACCTCATCAAACATGACAGATTTCCAATTCAGGTCCTTTACTGCCTGTGAAACACATGTGGGCTCTGTCGTACAGGCATGATGCTTTGTAGCCAAGAAAAATTTTGGATTGGGCCTGTTGATGTTGTTCTTCGATCGAGTTTCCATGGAGTGAGTATTGGTGTTCAGCCAAATAACCAAATCTGAGGGTTGTTGTAAAGGTTGGCTTATAACAGCTGGTTGTACATCCTGCGGCAATGGAACATCTGTCTTAAAATCATGCGGAAGAGGAACATCAGTTTGTAAATCCTACAGCAGTAGAACATCTGCCTGTACATCCTGCGGTAAAGCTGGATTTAAATCATGGTTAGAATTCGAATTTGCAGCATGTGTTGGTGCTGGCATTGAAGTGGATGGTAGATGAGACTGAATAGAAGAGTGTTTATTTAGGACAACTAGACTCGGACTCGCTAGAATAGAAGTGGCAGTGGACTCAAGATCTGAAGATGACTGTAGTGATTTTTGTGGATATAGAAACTGGTCTTCAACAAATTCGACATGACGTGATACAAAGACTCTAGAAGACTCCAAGTGTAGACACAGAAAAGCACTTTGGCTGCTGGAATATCCTAGGAAGACACATGGTTTGGAACGAGGCTGGAATTTATTTTTGTTGAAAGGACGGATACATGGATAACAGAGACACCCGAAGACACATAATTTGTGAGATCTTTCTTGAAAAGAATTTGGAACGGTGAGTGATAATTGAGTGTGGGAGTTGGCATGCGGTTAATAAGGTATGCAGATTGGTGATGTGAAGCACCAGAGTCCATACACCACGTTTTTCCAGATTGCAAAGCGTTAGCATGCAGTTGCGGCAGAACGTGAAGTGAAAAAGGTGTTGAACCCAGTTTTTTTTTATGATAACAAAATAAACTCAAGTGTGTTAGCTAATATGTCTACTTAGTGTGTAGTGAAGTCTTTAATAGCGAAAGGTTGAACAATGTAGACTCCTAAAAAGGAAGATTCACTAATGTCACTAAAGTAGAAGAATGCCATGAAGCCTTAAGCACTTGAACAATGCAAAAGATCCAAAGAAGACTATTTGGAAGCTAAAAGCATCAATTTCAGAAGGCAATGCATGTATTGAAGAAGTATGATCAAGTCAGAGCATGAAAAGAAAGATCAAGTCAAGTCAAGTCAGAATTTTGAAGTTGGAAGAAGACTTGAAGACATTAGTGGGATTAATGAACTGGAGATTGAAGCGACTAGCAGCAATCGACAACACTGTATGGACGCGTTAAAGCTGTCAACAGCCTGTCCCGGGAAAACGACAAAATAACGGGCATATTATATGAAATCCACCCGATAACGACTAAATCACTGGAGAAGCTATTTAAACTCAATTCTAATCGTTGAGGTAAAGTTTTGGAGCATTTTTAAAGATCTAAAGCTTTCTCTTTCAAGAATTTCACATCCCAAGCAGTTCAAGCTTATAACTCTCTTTATTTCATCTTTAGTTGCTTGGATCTAAGTATGTGTACTTAAAGGTTTAATCTTTAGACTGTGTTAGGTTTTATCTTGTGTAATCTGATTTTCGAGAACCGTTTCCACACTCTCTACTTTGTTCTTGTGATCTATTAAGTGCGGGTTGTGCACTTGTGTTCGAAGCTTTGGGTTTGAAGCTTGGTGGTTGTACAAAGGCTTTGTGAAGGCCAGGTTAACTTCACTAATAGTGGATTCTGAAATCCTTGGTGTGTGGTATTCAAGGTAGAGGACGTAGGCTTTGAAGGGTCGAACCTCTATAAATCGATGCGTCTGAAATCCTTCATCCATTCTACAAATCGTTCCAGTTTTATCTTTCCCTTATCTTTTCAATTTCCATTGTTTAGTTTTTGTTAACTTCTTTGCACATTCTTTTTTACTCAACCTGCTTCTTTACAGTTTGTCTATTTGCTATTTCATTAGTGTCGTTAACTGTATGTTCTGAATTAGTGTCTTTAATACTTTACAAAAAACCAAAAAAGTTTCGTAAAGTGCTATTTTACCCCCCTCTAGCACATTAGAGTGGACTAACAATTGGTATCAGAACCTGACTCTTGATTGATCAGAGTAGCAGCCGCAAGAGTGATCCATGATGGCATCAGGTTCGAATTTCAATGTAGCTGCAGAAGGGAAACTAATCAATCACCCTCCTCTCTTTGATGACACTAATTATCAGTTCTGGAAATCCAGAATGGTGAACTTCATATGTGCATATCACTATGAAATGTGGGAAATTGTCCGAGACGGACCATTTGTTCCTACTAAAAGATCTGGTCTAGAAATCGTTGATAAGACCAGAGCCTAATGGCTACAAAATGATATTAAGAAAGTTTAGTTGATGATCGGTCGTCAACAAATCACAAAAATAATCCCAACAATTACTAGCTAAGAATAGCTAGGGCAAGTTGGGATCGATCCCACAGAGAGATAGGTAATTATTCTTTTCCTTTAAACAAACAAATAAAATAAAGAGAATTTTGGAAGTAGAATAGAATCAAATCATACCAACAATTTAAATTATCTAAGAAAGCAATCAAGAAAATTAAAGAAAACAATTAATAAGAAAGCAATGAATAAACTAAGAAAACAATTAAGAAAACCCTCCAACATAGAATTAATATCCCTCTTGACAACTATAACATGGATCATTGATATCTAATAATTATGAAAACAAACGATAGCTTGTTGGAATTAAATCCTAAATTACCTTGATTAGATAAGATTACCGGTCAAAGTTCATCTATCCCTTTTATTCTTTCAATAACTAACTATCTCAGAACAAAGCATTATGAACAAGCACAACAAGCAATTTCTCACCCATTGATTCTTATTTCTCTTGGAAGGAGTTTCCGCTCTCAACCAATTGCTACAATTAATTAAGCCTAAACGTCAATCCTCGACTTAATCTAGCTAATGTTAACTCAATTTATCAAGATAGTGTCGACCCAATCCATCAAAACAAGCAACATAGAATTAAAACAGAGATCTAAGAAATACCCTAACAATTTTCATATATAAGCACAAAATCTCACCATGATATAAGTCAAGAGATCAATTAAATTCTACATTGGAGAAAAGAAAAGGATTACTCACTCATGAATTGAGTGAGCATCCAAAGAATAAGAAGAAAACTTATCTATGGATGGGAAGAAGGGGGGGCGGCTCCAAGGGCTTTTTCCTCCAAATCTTCAACAATTCTTCAAAATAAAATACAATTTCTAGATCTACATGAAAAATCTAGGCCTAAGGTGGCTATTTATAGTGGAAATAACCCTAGAGACTCCAATTACACTTAGGATAGGACTCTAGGACGGTTTAAGGGCTGACTTGGTCTCCAAGTTGGCTTAAAATTCTTCCTCGAGTTGAAATCCTAGCGAGATTAGGATCCTGAAATTTCCTGAAATCGTGCAGAAACTTCCACAGCAAATTCGGGCTTGAAAATGGCAGAAATGGGCTTTGGGCTTCGGGCTTCAAATGAAAGTTGTAGACCTCAGAATTAGCTTTCCAACGCCTACTCATGGGCCTAAAACAGAGGTCTGAGCAGAACGTTATGACCTTTTTACTGAGATTGTGCTGAATCTTAATCCACGTAGGACTAGTATCGGGATTTTGCGGGAATTGGATATTCTCCTTGGATTGTGTGGCATTAATTGGGATTTTAACTCCAATTATGGTCTTATATGACCTAAGTATTATCCCACATAAAATATCCAAAATTCCAAAGCTTTCGGGCTTTTTCATAGCTTATCTTCAATCCTTCGCAATTAAAGCTCCAATCTTCAATTCCTGCTTCTTGAAATAATTTTTCAATGATCTTCAATTCTTCAAATAAATCTTCAATAAGTCTTCAAACACGAACTTCGAATCTCCAAATCCATACTTAAAATTACTTTGCTCATATATGTGTAAAAAGTCATCAAAATAGCTCCAAAAGTAGTGAAAATTAACAAATTCTCAATTTCACATCTCATAAAGACTCAAAGCACAAATATTATCAAAATAACATATTTTTAAGCATAAATAGATCCAAAAACATAGTAAAATAGCCATAAAAATAGGGTTGTTTTTGGCTCAATCAGTTGAACTTTAAAGCCATTAATACTCTTCATTGTGCTCTAAATGCCACTTAGTTTAACAGAGTCTCTACTTGCACTACTGCAAAAGATATTAGGGAAAAACTCAAAGTTACTCATGAAGGAACATCTTAGGCCAAGGAATCGAAGATCAAAATTCTTCAATATGAGTATGAAACGTTCAAGATGGTCCCTGAAGAGATTATCACCTCTCTGATTGACAGATTCAGTAGTATCACTAATCGACTAAGGCATCTGGAAAACCAACTCCAAAACCTGAATTGGTGAAGAAAATACTGAGGACACTATCCAAGTATTGGAGTCCTCTGACCATGGCTATTCGGGAAGCAAGAGATCTCAATGACACTTCATTTGATGAAATATGTGGATCCCTATTTACAGATGAGATGGAAATGAAAGATAGTGAAGAAGAGGAAAAGAAGAAATCTATTGAGAAGAAAACAGGCCTAACATTAAAGGTCTTAGCTCTTGAAGATGAGATTGACAGTCTAACCATTAATGCCACTGACTCAGAAACTGATGAAGACACTGCTCTCTTCACAAGGAGATACAAAAAACTCTTTGCAAGAACAAACCGCCTCTACAAGAGAAACTTCAAGAGAGACAAATTCAAGGGTGAAATCAGTAAGCAGAACCAAGTAATATGGTTCGGATGTAGGAAGCCAGGAAACATCAAGAGTGATTGTCCCTTGAACAACAACAAGAATCAAAAGAAGGATTATAGGAAAAAGAAAGCAATGATGGATTCAACATGGTCTGGCAGTGATGCTTCTTCAACTAAAGCTAGGGACGCTGAGAAAGACATCAAAGCCAACCTCTATCTTATGGCAGAAGAAGATGAAACTGAGGTAGTAGCTAATCTTATTATTTCATTTGATGATTTACAATTTAAATTTGACAGTTTATAGTATGATTTTGAGAAATCGACTGCGAGGGATAAAACCCTCAAGAAAATGAATTCTAGATTGATGAATGATTTAGACTGTTTAAAGTAGGAACTAACAATCATGAAAGAATCAAAGGATACACTTCAGAATGCTTGAAAGAATGCAACAAAGGAAAAAGAGAAACTTGAGCTTGAGTTGAATGAGTTCAAGAAAGCTGGCAGTAATATCACTAGCACCTCTGGAAGCAATCGCTTCAATAGTATCAGGAACCAAAAGAACTTTAGGCCAAGAGCTATGGTTTGCTATTTCTATGGCAGGAAAGACCATCAATCTCCTGATTATTATTAGAGGGATTGGAATCGACCTAAGATCAAAAAGATCTGGGTGCCTAATGGAACTTATGTTGTTACTAATCGACAAGGACCCATACCAATATAGGTACCTAAGCCTAAAAACTAAAAAATTGTGCATGCAGGTTGAGTAGGAGAAAAATGGAGTATGTTTGAAGGCTCAATGATCGGTCGTTAGCAAATCATAAAAATAATCCTAACAATTACTAACTAAAAATAGCTAGGGCAAGTAAGGGTCGAACCCACAGAGAGATAGGTTATTATTATTTTTCTAATTAATTAGCTTAAAAACAAACAAACAAAATAAAAAAGGATTTTTAAAGTAGAATTAAATCAAATCAAACTAGCAATTAAAATTAACTAAGAAAACAATCAAGAAAATTAAAGAAAGCAATTAATCAGAAAACAGTGACCATATTTAGAAAATAATTAAGAAAACCCTCCAACATAGAATTAATATCCCTCTTGACAAAAATAACATGGATCATTGATATAAAAAAAGATTATGAAAACAATGAATAGCTTGTTTGGAATTAAATCCTAAATTACCTTAATTAGATAAAGATCCTTTCAGGTTAAATTATCCCTTTTATCAAACCCTTTGTCTTACGGATATCAACTACAAGGGTTGCTGCCCGGTTCCCAACTTCCATTGGATCTTGAGTCATCATATCCCAATGATCAAAGACACATTGTGGGAAAGCCTGCCCTGATGTTGACGCCAATTCAGGCTCACCTCCATTAGGATGGAAGGGAGTTCTGGCACATACCTTAAGTGTGAAAGATTAATAAGAATAGAACATTAAGATCTAGTAATTTATGAACAAGCACAACAAGCAATAATTTACCCATTGATTCTTAAATCTCTTGGAAGGAATTCTCATTCACCTCCAATTGCTACAAATAATAAAATCCGAATTCTCATTCAAGATTCAATTTAGCTAATGTTAACTCAATTTATCAAGATAGTGTCGACTCCAATCCATCAAAACAAGCAACAGAGGATTAAAACAAAGAATTAAGAAATACTCAGAACAATTTTCATATATAAGCCCAAAATCTCACCATGATATAAGTCAAGAGATCAATCAAATTCTACATTGGAGAAAAGAATTACTCACTCATAAATTGAGTGAGTATCCAAAGAAAAGAATAAGAAAATTTATCTATGGATAAAAGACGGGAAGGGGCCGGCGGCTCCAAGACTTCTCCAAGTCCTCAACAATTCTACAATATTTTCTAAAGAAGAATACATAAAACCCCTAGACCTAAGGTGGCTATTTATAATGGAAAATAACTCCTAAGACTCTAATTATAACTAGAATAGGAATCTAGGACGGTTTAACCCTTAACTTGGTCTCCAAGTTGGATTAAAAGTCTTCCTAGAACCAAAACTTGAGTGAAAATCGGATCCTGGAAATTTCTTGAATCACACAGTAACTTTGGCAATTTCGGGCTTGAAGATGGCAGAACTGGGCTTTGGGCTTCGAACCAAAGTTGTAGATCTTGGAATTAGCTTTCCAACACCTACTCATGGGCCTAATTTGGAGGTCTGAGCAGAAAGTTATGGCCTTTTTATTGAGACTGCGCTGAATTCTAATCCAACTAGGACTAGTATGCGGGAATTGGATATTTTCTTTGGGTTGTGCGGCATTAATTGGAATTTTAACTCCAATTTTGGGCTTATATGGGCTGAGTATTAACCCATATTAAATATCCAAAATTCCATGTCTTCAAGGTCTTTTCCATAGCTTAACTTCAATCCTTCGCGATTTAAACTCAATCCTCAATTTTTGCTCCTTGAAATAATTCTTCATTGATCTTCAATTCTTCAAATTTTCTTCAAGAAATCTTCAATCACGAACTTTGAATCTCCAAAATCTTTATTCAAAATTACTTTGCTCATATCTGTGTAAAAAGTCATCAAAATAGGTCCAAAATAGTGAAAATTAGTAAGTTTCCACTTTTACATCATTTAAAGACTCAAATCAGAGATATTAACAAAATAAGATATATTAGAGCATAAATTGACCTAAAAACATAGTAAAATAGCTATAAAAATAGGGTTGTTTTTGGCTCAATCATATTTTCTCCTACACTTGAACTTTGCTAGTCCCTTAGCAAATCAATGTGTAAGTTAATCAAAACCAATTTTTTGAAAAATCAATTTGAATTCATACGCATACCAAGAATCAATTCAATCATGAAATCAAAATAACAAAGAATAATAATAATACTCAATCCAAAAGATCAAGAAATAGCAAGTATCATCATTCTTAAGAAGCCATAATCAAAGTAGCTCTAATCACTTACCATTGTTCACATCCTATAACTACTTCTTACTATAGGCTCATGTTTGCCTCTTTTTCTCCATTATCATAAGATTGCAATATCATGAATACAAATCAAGGGTTATCGTGTGTTATAATAGATTTTCAAGGGTAATTGTGTTTTAGAAAATTGAGGTTACTAACATCTGAAGTGTTCATGATTAGGGTTACTAACTCCCTTTATTTTTTTTATTTTATTTTGAGGCTACTAGCACTCTAGAGGGACTCCCTCTATTTTTCTGAGGGACAATATTTCCGCAATTCCATGCCTCTAATATTCTTTTTAGGGTTACTAACACCTTTTGTTTAAAAGAGTGACAACTATGGAAAGGTTTTATCAGAAGTACCCCTTCTCCTCTTTCATGAAAACACTTCTTTTTATTGAAAAACTTTTTTTTAACTACCTTTTTATAAATAGTCCTCCACACTTATTCTTGACATATCCATGACATACTTTCTTAATTGTAATTTCAATCAAGATTCAACACAAGTTCTAGAATTAGGTAATCATAAAAGCAATGAATAAATAAGATCATATCACAAACTTCAATTATACATAATTCTAAGAAATCAAATAGCATGCTAAAAATCAATCAATGAATAAAGCATTCTTAAAATTCTAAACATTCATCAACCATGATTAAATCAATCACTCAATATATGCATGAAAAACAAAAAGTTTGAAAATTTCAAAACTTTATTTTTCAAAAATCATTTTTTTTTCGAAAAAATCCTTCAAAAATCATATTTTCAAAAATCAAGGGAATAATAGATCAATCCAAAAACAATCAAATCTTAAAATTAAGCGTAACATACTTAAAATTAAAATCTAAAGCAAACAACAACTAACATATGACTCAATTATCAAGCATTCATTCAAAAATCAAGTATTCATCCCCCCACACTTAAAATTCACATTGTCCTCAATGTAAAAACAATTAAGAAATCAATTCAGGCAAAAGTAACTTACCAAAAATAAAAAGATAAAGTTCAAGAAAACATACCTGGATTGCTTTGATGAAGAAATTACTCAAACATAAAGACAACAAATATTAAAGTGATAGGAAAATAAAACTAGATAGTTTATTAATGAAACTTGAAAAATAAAGACATAAATTAAAGGAAAATTAAAGATAAAGCATAAACTAGATAACTAATTCTAAGATGCATAAAAATAAAATCCTTAAATCTAAAATAAAAACTTCTTAAATTAAACCCTAAATCTATATTGGTTTATGGATAGCCTTCTCCAATAAATTGTAGAAGTTTTCCAAATTCCCAATTATTCCATTAAGCCCATCTCTTAAGCTAGTAACTTGATCACTTATATTCTTGAATTGAAGAAGGTAAGGATGGATTTCTTCCTTATTCTTGATGCGAATCTAGTTTGTTTAGATTCAAATCTATCCTTGAAAATCCTTCAAAGATCAACTTGACAACTTCAACTTCTAGATCTTGTCGACTTGAACTCTTCACAAAGATTAGATCTTCTTTCGTTGGACTAGATGATCAATCAGACCCGCAATTGACAACCTAAGATCACAAGAATCACAACTAGATAATCACTATCTAATTACTTGCTAGGACACTACAAGATTGAAGAACCCTAAGCTTGCTCGAACTAGAACAAAGAAGCTAAATTTTCAAAAGAAAACTCTCTTTGATTGATAAACTTAACTTGTGTTTACAAGAGGGGGGTTGACGCCTTTATATAGGCAAAAGTTGACGCCTAGATCTAGAAAAATAACCCCCCAAGGCGGTTTACATGATGCTTGGGCGGCACACATAGGTAAAGACTAGGAAATAGCCTAATTCCAAGTCAAACTAGGAAAAATAAATAACAAGCAAGAAGGGATTGGATTTAGTCAAACAAGACCCAATCCAATTGTCTTCTAAACATAAAAACTAACTAATCTAAGATAGAATAAGCCCATGAATGGCCTAATTACACAATAAAGCTCCATCAACCATCGATTGCAAGCAAAGTGAGAAGCTTGGAATCGATGGGAATATTCTTGCCCAAATCATCATCAAAGCTCTTCAAATGAACTCCGATGGCCTTCAAGTCTTCAAGATAAGTTCGAACAAGGCCCAATAATGCATCCTTGAATCTTTTAGCTCTTGCCCTTGTCATTGGACCTAATGGCATCTTCAATGGATCAATGGCATCTTTGGCAACTCCTTGGTGCTTGAAACATGTTGTGCGCAATCTCCATTTTCTTCATGTTTCGCCATGCTTCCTTGCACTCCATGCTCATCCTCTCCATGATCTCCATAGTCCTCTTGATGTCCTTGATAAGCCCTTGGTGCATCAATTCTCCTTTTATTGATTAACCTCCTCTTCCTCTTCCTCTTCCTCAAAATCATCACTAGAAGCAACACTTGAATCAACTTTAGAAGCAAGCAAAACAATAGCACCTTTGTTCTTGTCATCTTCTTCTTGCAACAGATCTCTTGGTCCAATTGGTGGTGATGATCTATCCTTCTTTTCTTCCAAAGTATAGATAGTAGCAACTTGAGGTGTTCTTGGTCGATTAGATGAAGAAGCACGATTAGGATTGAAACCAATGGGATAATGGTCATATCGCATAGGGGGTCTATAGGGTGGCCTATAGGGCTTAGCGCGATACCCATCAATCCTAGGCATGGGAAAAGTTCCAAAGTATAGATAGTAGCAACTTGAGGTGTTCTTGGTCGATTAGATGAAGAAGCACGATTAGGATTGAAACCAATGGGATAATGGTCATATCGCATAGGGGGTCTATAGGGTGGCCTATAGGGCTTAGCGCGATACCCATCAATCCTAGGCATGGGAAAAGGCTTGCCCCATGGTTCAACTTGAGGTCTCATCCTATCATTGAAAATTCTTGGTGGCCCTTGAAAGTAGGAAAATCGATTTCCATATGGGTGGAATCGATTCCCATGAAAATTTTCCTTCATCTTGGCGGCATTGGCTCTTGCTTGGGCTCTCATGGATTCTTCATGTTTTTTTTTAACTTTATCCCAAAGAAATTGAAAAATTACCCTTGCTTTGAATCAGGGCTTGGTAGCAACATCTTCTAGAGAAAGTGAGGCTAGCACATTCAAGAGTTCTTGACAATCTTGACGAGAGAAAAATCCAAAGAATTTCCCTTCATGAAGGTTATTACCAATCTCATGAAATTTCCTCTTAAAATTCTTGAATTGAACTTCAAAATCCATGGAGTAGGATGGCAAAGTCGACATCTTCAATTGGCTTGGGGGGTATCGAAATTCTTCTTCAAATTTCCTTCTTGTCGACTTACTTTTCTTAATCTAGGGTGCTATATCGAAATTTTGCTCTCCAAACATTGCTTCTTATGTTTTTGATGAATAAAGAGGAGGAATAGAGGTGCCTTTATATAGTGATCAAGTCCTATTCCTAAGAGGATTTTAATTAGAGTAAAAAGTAAGAAACATACCTTGATTAGGATTCCATTACCTAATTGGAAAAGGAATTTGAAAGCCAATAGCAATGAGGAAATCTTATCCTAGTCAAAGTAGGAGTTTGGATTGCACATGAAGAGGAGGCGTGGTATGGCATGAGATGGCGCGGGCTTGGCATGTGGCATGGCCAGGCTATGCTCGGTATTGGCCTGGTGAGGGTCGCGCGCTGGCCTGGCTTGGCCCGGCCTTGGTGCGGCATGGCCTTGCCTTGTCGCGCGCTGGCCTAGCCTTGGCCTGGCTAGTGCGCGGCTTGGCCTGGTCATGCCCGGACCATGGCTCGAATTGGCTCGGTATGTGCCGAGCCATGGCCGGTCATCAAGGTTGTTTCGGTACGGGTCATCCGTGCTAAAGCCGGCCATGTATTCCTTCTTGGCTCCTTTTTCCAATTTTTTTTTTCTTTTCTTCAATTTAAAAAAGAAAATTCATGAACCCTATCAAAACAATATAAAATTAAGTTAGACACTAAAAATTAAAATTTAAAAACTTAAAATGAAATAAATAGGAAATTAAAATTATTGGGTTGCCTCCCAACAAGCGCTTGTTTTAAGTCATTAGCTCGACTCCCTTTTCTTTAGCTCAGGTTGGAAGATAAATTGGATCCTCCATCTCAATTTCTTCAATCAAACGTATTGGTAATGGCTCGAAGAAAGGATTGAGTCTTTGTCCATTGACTTTGAGTTGCTCCTTGGTTTTTGGGTAATAGATCTCCACAGCTCCATTTGGATATGCTTGTATTATTTCGAATGGTCTAGACCATTTTGATTTCAATTTTCCAGGAAATCGCTTCGATCGACTGTTGAAAAGTAAGACCTTTTGTCCTTCATGAAACGATCTTCGCAATGTTCATTTGTCATGCAAGGCCTTGGTCTTCTCCTTGTAAATTCTGGAATTTTCATATGCTTCATTCCTAATTTCTTCAAGTTCTTGTAATTGCAGCATCCTTTGAATTCCAGCTTTGTCAAAGTTGAGATTGCATTGCTTTACTGCCCACCATGCTTTGTGCTCTATTTCCACAGGTAGATGACATGGCTTACCAAACACAATTCTGTATGGAGACATACCAAGTGGTGTCTTGTAAGCTGTATGATAGGCCCATAATGCATCTCCTAATCGCATACTCCAATCTTTCCATTAAACATTGACTGTTTTCTCCAGAATCAGCTTCTCTTGATAATTTAATATTTCAGCTTGACCACTGGTTGGAGGATGATAAGAAGTAGATACCCTATGGCAAACTCCATATTTTTCAACCAATGATTGAGCAATCTTGTTGCAGAAGTGAGTTCCTCGATCACTAATGAGAGCTTTAGGAATCCCAAATTTATAAAGAATGTTATTCTTTATAAATTTGACAACTATTCTTGCATCATCCTTCTCAGCAGCTACAGCTTCAACCCATTTAGAAACATAATCCACAGCTAGAAGAATTTAGCACTTCTTATCTGATGGAGGAAAAGGTCCCATGAAATCAATTCCCCATACATCGAAGACTTCAGCAACAAATATAGGTGTTTGAATCATTTCATTCCTTTTCGATATGTTTCCAACTTTCTGACAACGTGGACAAGTCTTGCAGAACTCATAAGAATCCTTAAAGATTGAAGGCCAATAGAATCCACAATCCAGGATCTTTCTTGCAGTCTTCTTGTGTCCAAAGTGTCCTCCACATTCATAGTTGTGGCAAAACTCTAGAACTGATTGAATCTCATCATCAGGGATGCATCTTCTTATGACTTGGTTAGAACCATATTTCCATAAATATGGATCACCCCAAACATAATACTTAGCATCACTTATGATCTTCAACTTAGCTCCTTTGCTAAGATCGGAGGGTAGACGACGAGTGACTAAGAAATTGACAATATCAACATACCAAGGAAGTTGAGAAATGGCAAATAGGTCTTCAAAGGGCAGTGCTTAATTGATTGCAGTCTCTTCTTCCTTGCTTTCAATTCTGCTTAGATGATCAACTACAACGTTTTCAACTCCTTTCTTATCCTTTAGTTCGATATCAAATTCTTGAAATAGCAATAGCCATCGCATAAGTCTAGCTTTTGCTTCTTTCTTTGCCATTAGATATCGTAGTGCAGCATGGTCAGAAAAGATTATCACCTTGGATCTCAGGATGTAAGGCCGAAATTTCTCTAAAGCAAAGACAACGGCAAGCATCTCTTTTTCTGTGGTGGTGTAATTCTTCTGAGCAGCATCTAAAGTTCTTGAAGCATAGTAGATAACATGAGGTACCTTATCTACTCTCTGACCTAGAACAACTCCAATAGCAACATCACTTGCATCACACATGATCTCAAACGGTAGTTTCCAATTAGGTGGCTTCACGATTAGAGTAGTGGTGAGGGCAGTCTTCAGTTTGTCAAATTCTTCTTTGCAGTCAGGAAGTGGTTTCAGCTTGACTTTTGGTGATTGAATGATGGATGGCAAAGGCTTGGGCGTTGGTTCCAATTGAACATAGGAAACCAATGCCTTTTATTCAATAGCAAGTAGCAATAACAAGTAGTGTCTCCAAATCTCTGATAGTTTCTGCTACATCTTGAGGCGTCAGGACTTCTGCTTCTTTGATTTCTACTTCATCTAGGCTCTTCGTAAGCACCAATTCAATTTCATCTTCATGATGAAGTGATTGAACTTGTTCAGAACAAACATTAATTGTATCAATAGCACAGATAGAGTGTATCTTAGCGGGAGCTTTGATCGGTCGTCAATAATCATAAAAATAATATGAGAGATTGATTTCTAAGGTTACATAAGTTGAGTATTTATAGTGGAAAAATAACCTAAAGACTCCAATTAAACTTATGATAGGACTCTAGGACGTTTTAGAGGCTGACTTGGACTCCAAGTTGGCTTAAAAGTCTTCCTAGAACCGAAATCCAAGTGAAAATAGGATCCTGAAAAATTCTGGAATCGCACAGTAATTTCGACAGCAACTTCGGGCTTGAATATGGCAGAACTGGGCTTTGGGCTTCGAAGTAAAGTTGTAGATCTCGGATTTAGCTTTCCAACACCTACTCACGGGCCTAATTTGGAGGTCTGAGCAGAAAGTTATGGCCTTTTTACCGAGACTGCACTGAATTCTAATCTAACTAGGACTAGTACGCGGGAATTGGATATTTTCTTTGGGCTTGTGCGGCACAAATTGGGATTTTAACTCCAAATGTGAGATTATATGGGCTGAGAATTATCCATATAAAATATCCAAAATTCCAAGGCTTCAAAGTCTTCAAGGGCTTCGTCTTCAATCCTTCGCGATTTAAGCTCAATCCTCAATTCTTGTTTCTTGAGATAATTCTTCATTTATCTTCATATCGTCAAATTATCTTCAATAAATCTTCAATCACGAACTTCGAATCTCCAAATCTTCACTCCAAATTGCTAAGTCCATACTTGTGCAAAAAGTCATCAAAATAGCTCCAAAAATAGTGAAAAACAACAAGTTTCCACTTTTCTTGTCTTCAAGACCGAAAAACACAAATACTTATAAAATAGGGTTAAATTACACATAAAAATACCAAAAGGCATAGGAAAATGATCATAAAAATAGGATTAATTTTGGCTCCATCATAATTTCCCCCGCACTAAACCCTTGCTATAGTTCCTAGCAAACTAGTGCAGAAAAACTAAGAAAACAAAAACAAAAACTAATGCATAAAAAGATTCCACTTTCGTAGGTGTACGACGGTACTTAGCACGTGACGCAAGCCATTTAAACCTGAGACTGATAGAGATACTCAGGAGGTGTTATGTCACCTGAGGGTTTACTTAACAAGGACGACACCCACAAACATGTTTAAGACTAGACTGGATAGACTCATGGGTTAGTATGAAAAACAGAACAAATTTTATACAAATCTGATGCGCTAAGGGCTTATCAAGGACATCAAGAGGGCTATGGAGATCATGGAAAGGATGAGCATGGAGTGCAAGGAGGCATGGAGAAGCTTGAAGATGCTAGAGTTGCACACAAAGATGATTCAAGCTCATTGGAGTTGCCAAAGATGCCATTTGATCCATTGAAGATGCTATTAGTTCCAATGACAAGAGCAAGAGCTAAGAGATTCAAGGATGCATTAATGGGCCTTGTTCGAACTCATCTTGAAGACTTGAAGACCATTGAAGTTCAATTGAAGACCTTTGAAGATGATTTGAGCAAAGAAAAACTCATTAATTTGCTTGTTATTGAAACCTAAAATACAAGACAACTTCGGTCCAGATGTTGTCAACTTCTGCCCAGAAGTTGGCCTGTCGAAAAGAGAAGTTGTTGGCACAGGACAACTTTGGCCCAAAACTTGTTCAACTTCGGGACAGAAGTTGTTGCGCAGGACAACTTCGGCCCAGAACTTGTTCAACTTCGGGACAGAAGTTGTTGCGGAAAGAAAAACCTTTATTTTTAAGTTTGTTTTTATTTTTCCTAGTTGGACTTGGATTAGGCTATTTCCTTGTCCTTTTCTTTATGTGTGTCGCCCAAGGCTTTATTTTTGGATAGTTTTGGTTGATCCTTTGCCTATATAAAGGCATCAACCCCCTCTTGTAAACTGAAGTTGAGTTGATTAATAAAATTGAGGTTTTTACCCAAATTGATTATCTTAGCTTCCTTGTTCTAGTTTGAGCAAAACTTAGGGTTCTTCAATCTTGTAGAGTCCTAGCAAACAATTAAGTTGTGATACTTGATTGCTTGTGAATCTTGTGATCTTAGGTGTTCAATTGCAGGTCTAATTGGAGGTCTAAGGCCGACGAAAGAAGAAGATTGCTTGGGTGAGATTGTCGACATACACATCTAGAAGTTGAAAGTTGTTCAAGTTGATTCTTGGCGGGTCACAAGGGTGGATTTGAATCTTAATACAACTAGATTCGTATCAATTGGTATCAGAGCATAGGTTGTCATCTTCAATCGATATCTCTATCCTTCTATTCATCTGTTATCAAGTTTTTCATCCATCTCATCCATCAAAGTTTTTCAAATTTTCTAAATCTGAAAATTCTGAAAATTCAAAAATTTATTGTGGTTTCATCTTAACTCCAATCGACTTGAAAATTAAGATTTGGAGTCCTCATACCTTGTAGTTTAATCGAAAAATATCAAAAAAATTAAAAAAAATAAAAAAATTTCGACCAGAAACTTGTGAAATTTATTCTGGCTTCGTTTGAGCTCGGAAAGCTTTGAAATTTGAGATCTAAACTTCTTTTAGTGTGATCTTTCTGGGAAAAATACTGAAAAAAAGCAAAAAAATCTTTTGTGTCTGCCGCACCTTTGACCTAGGGTTCTTATCCGGGTATATTGGGGATTAGGGTTTGTTTTGAGCAATTGAGTCAATTGTTTGCATCTAACCCTAATTGATTGTTTGTTTGAGATTCTTGGGTTGCTTTTGCTGTGAATTGAGATCTAATTTGAAGAATTTCAGGTTTAAACCCTATTGGAGACAAGTGGTACAAAATTGGATCTAAGTGGTACTAAGGTTTATAATTGATTAGATTGATTGATTTGTGTTGCTAATTGTGTTTTGTGCAGCAAGTTTGGGAGACAAAAGGCTGTTTGGATTGTATAGATCACTTTTTGTTTTTGATTCACTCAAGTTAATTGTTTGTTCCTCAAGTAGGTCACGAGAAGAAAGGAGGCTCTAACAATTTGCTCTTATTAGGCCAATTGAAGGTAGAAAAAGGCATAATCTTGTGAGATCATTAAGAGAGTAGTGGATCGCCAATCCATAGGTTGAGTGCAAACACGAGAGCACAACAAAGGTAAATCACACACACACTAGGGAGGGATTTTTATTACTAACTTTTCTTTGTGTGTAGGTATAATGGGAGATCAAAATCAAGCCAATGATGTGGCTACCTCGTTGCAAGCTATCTTGCAACAATTAGGTACTATCACAACAAGATTAGATGCCTTGGAGGTTCGAAATCAACAAGAACCACCACCTCAACAAAGAGAAAACAATGCTGCACCAAACAATGAGCAAAGGGATCAACAACAACAACAAGTTCAACAAAGGCAAATTGCTAGGAGAGTTGATCCTATGGAGAGATTGAGGCAACAAGAACTTGGAGGCCAAGCTTACAATGAAAACTTGCGGCCTAGGAGAGGAGAACAAAGAGATGAGCCTAAGGACAACATCAAGTACAAAATACCAAAGTTCAATGGGAGAGGGACACCTGCGGATTACTTGGATTGGGAGTCTAAATTGGACATGTACTTTGATTTTCATCCTTTTGATGAGGCTAAGAAGGTACAAATTGCTATCCTTGAATTTGTTGAGAATGCTTTGAATTGGTATAATCAATTGGTGCAGTCAAGGAGAAGGAATTTGGAGAGGCCAATTGACACATGGGCCGAATTGAAGAGTTGCATGAGAAAGAGGTTTGTTCCAAGCTTTTACATCAATTCTCTATACCAAAGCTTACAAACTTTGAGGCAAGGATCAAAGAGTGTAGATGAGTACTACTCCGAGATGATGTTGTTGATATCAAGGGCTGAAATTGAAGAAGCTCAACAAGCCACCATGGCTAGGTTTCTTGCGGGATTGAATAGGGAGATTCATGACATTGTGGATATGCAACAACATTATGATGTGGAGGAGTTGTTACAACATGCATTGAAGGCCGAGGGGCAAATCAAAAGGAGTGGCGCAACAATGAGAGGATTTTCATCATCAAACTCATGGAAAACTTCAATCAAGAAAGATGAGAAAACTCAAAGTAAGGAGGTGGCGCAAAAGGGGTTAGTAACACCTAAATCCGATTCTAAATCTTCATCTTCTTCTAGTTCTAACTCTAAATCTCACCTTAAGTGTTTCAAGTGTCAAGGTTATGGTCATTATGCTAAGGACTGTGTTAACAAAAAGATGATGTTTCTTAATGATCATGGTGAAATTGTGAGTGAAGAAGAGGATTTTAGTGATGGAGATGATGAAGGAGGTTCTGCGCAAGAGGGAGATGATGATGGTGATGAGTTGGCTTCACTTAAGAATTTGGTTGCTAGGAGAGCCTTGAGTGCATATGTGAGAGATGATGTGCAAAATCAAAGAGAAAACTTGTTCCATATGAGGATGTATGCGAATGGAAAGCCTAGTAGTTTGATCATTGATGGTGGGAGTTGTACAAACATAGCTAGTGTTTGTTTAGTAAAGGAGTTGCAATTACCCACTTCCAAACACCCTAAACCCTATAGTTTAGGATGGATCAACGACAAGGAGGAGATTAAAGTTAACAACCAAGTTTTAGTTTCTCTTTCTTTGGGCAGGTACAAAGAAGATGTCTTGTGTGATGTTTTGCCAATGCAAGCATGCCATGTGCTACTTGGTCGACCATGGCAATTTGACAACAAGGTGAAGCATGATGGTGAGTCCAACAAGTACACCTTTATGCATGGTAAGAGGCCTATTACTTTAATTCCTTTATCACCTCAAGAAGCTTTAAAAGATCAATTTAAATTGAAAGAGGATTTTGCTAAGCTAGAGGATGAATTTAAGGTTAAAGAAAGGGCAAAGCATGATAGTTCTAGTGATTGCGTTGGAAATACATCAATTGTGCAAGCTAGTTCTAAGAAAGTTGTTAAAGAGTGTATGTTAGCTTCTAAGAGTGAGATTAAGAATGCTTTGAAAGATAATTCTGTTTTATTCTTACTTTTGCTTAAAAATACACTTGTGAGCACTAACAACTTGGCTGGAGAACTTCCAAGCAAAATTGTTTCTCTTTTAGATGAGTTTGCAGATTTGTTTCCTGAGGAGATTCCTAGTGGTTTACCACCAATTAGAGGGATTGAACATCAAATTGACTTCATCCCTGGGGCGCAAATTCCAAACAAGCCAGCTTATAGGACAAATCCTGATGAAACAAAAGAGTTGGAGAAACAAGTTGGAGAGTTGCTAGAAAAGGGTTATGTGCGCGAGAGTCTTTCTCCATGTGCAGTTCCAGTCTTGCTTGTTCCAAAGAAGGATGGAACTTGGAGAATGTGTGTTGATTGTAGGGCAATAAACAACATCACAGTTAAGTATCGCCACCCTATTCCTAGATTAGATGATATGCTTGATGAATTGCATGGTTCTTGCTTATTTTCAAGATTGATCTTAAGAGTGGATATCATCAAACTCGCATGAAAGAGGGTGATGAATGGAAAACTTCTTTTAAAACTAAGTTAGGATTGTATGAATGGTTAGTTATGCCTTTTGGATTAACTAATGCACCTAGTACTTTCATGAGATTAATGAATCATGTTTTAAGAGCTTATATTGGAAAGTTTGTTGTTGTTTATTTTGATGATATACTTGTGTATAGCCGCAACTTAGAGGAACATATTGAGCATTTGAGATGTGTTTTAGATGTACTTAGGGTTGAGAAGTTGTATGCTAACCTTAAGAAGTGCACCTTTTGCACAAACAAGCTTGTTTTTCTTGGTTTTGTGGTTTCTGCGCAAGGTATACATGTTGATGAGGAGAAGATCAAAGCCATCAAGGATTGGCCAACCCCCACCAACGTTGGTCAAGTGAGATCCTTCCATGGCTTGGCCGGATTCTATAGGAGGTTTGTTAAGGATTTTTAGCACCTTAGCCGCCCCTATTACTAGTGTGATGAAGAAGAATGCACCATTCAAGTGGGGAAAAGAGCAACAAGAAGCATTTGAGACTTTGAAGGATAAATTAACTAATGCTCCTTTGCTTGTTTTACCCAACTTTAACAATACTTTTGAGATTGAATGTGATGCTTCAGGTGTAGGTATTGGCGCAGTGCTCATGCAAGGAGGGAAACCCGTGGCATACTTTAGTGAGAAGTTGAATGGGGCTGCGTTGAACTATCCTACCTATGATAAGGAGTTGTATGCTCTTGTTAGGGCATTACAAACATGGCAGCATTATTTGTGGCCTAAGGAGTTTGTGATTCATACGGATCATGAGAGCTTGAAGTACTTAAAGGGCCAACAAAAGCTGAATAAGAGGCATGCTAAGTGGATTGAGTTCATTGAATCCTTTCCATATGTGGTGCGCTACAAGAAAGGTAAGGAGAATGTTGTAGCCGATGCTTTATCAAGGAGGTATGTTTTACTTTCCATGCTTGATTCTAAGTTTCTGGATTTGAGTTTATTAAAGACTTATATGCTAGTGATGCTTACTTTAGTGATGTGTTTAAAGCATGTGAGAATTCTGGATTTGGGAAGTATTATAAGCATGATGGATTTTTGTTTAAAGAATCTAGGTTGTGTATACCTACTTGTTCTTTGCGTTTTGTGCTTGTGAGGGAATCGCATGAGGGTGGCTTAATGTGTCACTTTGGTGTTGATAAGACATATGAGATATTGCATGAACACTTCTTTTGGCCTAAGATGCGATATGATGTAGGAAAGCATGTTTCTAGTTGCATTACTTGTTTGCAAGCTAAATCTACATCTAAACCTCATGGTTTGTATACTCCTTTGCCTATTCCTCATGAACCATGGACTCATATTAGCATGGATTTTGTGTTAGGATTACCTCGTTCTAAGAGAGGTAAAGATTCTATCTTTGTGGTTGTTGATAGGTTTTCTAAGATGGCACACTTTATTGCTTGTACTAAAACTGATGATGCCATTAATGTAGCTAATTTGTTCTTTAAAGAGATTGTTAGACTACATGGAATGCCTAGAACGATTGTGAGTGATAGAGATGCTAAGTTCTTAAGTCACTTTTGGAGAACTTTGTGGGCTAAGTTAGGTACTAAGTTGTTATTTTCAACTACTTGTCATCCT
>AWUE01012358.1:0-34375 GCA_001974825.2 Corchorus olitorius
GAGCCAACGTGTTAAAATAGATTATAAAGATCATGCTTTAACAGTTTTCTTATACTTCTTCTTACAGATATCTTTTGTATGGAGACATATCTGCTAAAGCAGCACACATGCTTTCCCTGCCAAAGGTAATATACTCTAAATAGAGCAGTCTTGTTTGTGTTGTCTTCTTGATAAAAGCAGGCAGTGTCGTTCATGACGCTCATTTGGTAATATATGTACTTTTAATTTTCGTTATGACTTTCAGGTGTCCGATTTCTTCACTAGGTTGATTCAAAGAGTTTCTCCTAAAAGTTATCAGCAGGCCCTTGGTGAAGTTTATGTAACACAGAAATTTCTTGAGAATTTCTCTGGTGATCAGGTATATCATGATCGGCTTACTTGATCCTTTCTAGTTGCACCAGCAGATTCATCTACATAAGGTGATCATTTGACAGATGACAAATATAGTATGACATTTCTTCACAAAGTTCCCTTCATGGATGTGTGGCTTCTTGAATTAGAATGTAACAGATTTTGAGAGTTAAAATATTCTTCGGCCTATACATCTGATAAAAGTTCACTCATTTGGTGATCTGTTAAAGGTTTGCTAATGAATTTACGTTTATGGCAGGTTCGCTTCTTAGCAAGGTCTTTTGCAGTTCCTGGAAATCACGTAGGACAGCAAAGCCATGGGTTCCGTTGGCCCTATGGTCCAGTAAGACAATTCTTTACTCATAGTTTATTGTATCATCAGAAAAGCACTTTCATGGCTTGAGATCAAAATCCAGTGAAGCAATAGGCCACATAGACTTAGCTCAAGTGGTAAGCGCGGGTGGATATAGGTAGAGATCCTAGGTTTGAACCATAGTGTTCCGTCTTTCGCCAAGAAGGGAAAAAAGGGTGAAGCAATTGACTTTTTCGCATAGAAGGATTTTCATAGTCTTACAAATTTGAGAAATTTTCACTTTATTTATTATAAACCAGGTATTAGCTCCTCTATTCACCAATTAACTAAGTAAGAGAGGAGATGAAAAAAATGTGTCTTAGAATTGCTTTGGCTCTTAAAAAAATTTACATAGTTTGAACTATCTATTGTATCACTTTGCTTCAAGTCATTATATATTTGCAAGAGTTAATGGAGAAAAGAAGCTTTCTGAAAGGAATTTTGTAACAAGAAAACATTTAATCCTCGTAAAATATCATAATCATCATACCGCCTTGTTTCCTATTTTATTTTAAGTAAACTACATCATAAGTGATTCACTTCTATAGAGGAGAATAGTAATAAAGCAAATGCATCGCAGATAACTTCTAGAAAGAAGTAAAAGATAACAAAAGAATCAGTCAGTCTCTAGGAGCCTGATTCTCTGGTGGTTTTGTCTCTTCTTATATGAAAGCATCACTTATTGTTATTTGTACTTGAAGACTGACCATGTTTCTCATTGCAGTCAATGATGAGGAATTTACAATTATTTAATTCTTTAATTTAGTATCTAACCAAATTTGCATATCTTAGAAGTTAGAACTTTATATTTGTGGGGGTATTTGATAATATTTCTCACAGTTTGTAAAATTGAAAAATAAAAAAATTTGCAGGTTGCTATTGTTACTCCCTTCAATTTCCCTCTGGAGATTCCTGTACTTCAGCTGATGGGAGCACTTTATATGGGCAACAAACCCATTCTTAAAGTTGATAGCAAGGTCTCCTACTAGAAGCTTGGTTTTGTTTTCATTCGTTGATTTAATTGGTACTTTGACATTTCTATTGTTATCTTATCTTTTGAAACCTTTTATGTAGGTAAGCATTGTCATGGAGCAAATGATGCGTCTGCTTCATTATTGTGGGTTACCCATTGAAGATGTTGACTTCATAAATTCTGATGGGAAGACCATGAACAGACTGCTGATGGAGGTTGGTTATTTTAAATATAAATAATCTCTAATTTACTAGTTGATACTTATCAAATTTGTGTATGATTACAAATTTACTAGTTGATACGTACCGCAACCCTTTACACTTCTAACATTTTTTTTATTCGTTTTGTTTCAATTATCTCTCTTGTTATCCACATATTTTTTAAGTTTTAATTCTCTTTAACTCTGTCACCTGCATTTTCTTAGCCCCCTCTTCTATGCTTTGTACAGCCATCTCTTAACCTCTTTTAGATTGATGATTTTTTCCCTGTTTTTGTAGAAAAAAAAATAAAAAAAAAATAATAGAAAACAAAGAGAAATAATAAACTACCAAACTACCAAAGCATCTGCCAAGGGAGCCGAAAAGTGCTAAATGAAATTCAATCAGCTTTGGATATTATTATAGGATAATTTTCCATTTGACTTTTCCCTGTTTCCTTCAATCTCCAAGCTCAAGCTTCTATTCTTATTAATCATCTGTAAAGAGAAAGGATACTAAATATGTAAAGAGAAATCATTTGTATTCTTTAAGTTATGCCTAATAAGTACTAATTATCTTGCAATGTTACCTTATGAAGGCGAATCCACGAATGACCCTCTTTACTGGCAGCTCAAGAATAGCAGAGAAATTGGCCGTGGACCTTAGGGGTCGCATAAAACTGGAAGATGCAGGATTTGATTGGAAAATTCTAGGACCTGATGTTGCAGAGGTTCACTATATATATAATATATACACATACATACATACATACATACATACATACATACATGCATACATACATACATACATACATACATACATACATACATGCATGCATACATACATACATACATACATACATACATACATACATACATACATACATACTGGAGTATACAATTCTTCTCTGAAGTTGTTGATATTCCTTTTTGTGTTCTAATGGCAGGTTGATTACGTTGCATGGGTCTGTGATCAGGATGCATATGCATGCAGTGGCCAGAAGTGCTCAGCTCAGTCAATACTATTCATTCATGAGGTTAGCAACTTTCATTTGTAGAATTTTCACATTTGTGTTGCCTGTTTCTACAAATCAATATCTAGCCTTGAAAAAGAAGATGGCTATCTCCTCATTCTTATCTGTAGCAAAAAAAAAAAGTATTTTGATTTCTAACTTCTGAAGTTGTTTCTTTTTATGTATTCTGGATATTGTGTATTTTCTTTTTATAGAATTGGTCTGCAAGTTCACTCATATCGAAAATGAAAGATCTTGCTGAGAGACGGAAGCTGGCAGATTTGACTATTGGCCCTGTTCTTACTGTAAGTATGCTTTATTTATTGTATTCTATTTTCTTATTATCAATAGGGCTGTACTGGAAAATATTTTCAATATTCTCTCTATTTGTTATTCTTTTAATATAAAAAATAGTGATGCTGAAAAGTAATTGAAATTGAAATTTGTAAAACCCGGAATGATAATAATAGTAATAAAGAAGCAAATAGCAAATGCTAAAGCATCAATCAATTAGAGTTTTAGTATACTGATGAAAAGAAATCTTTTATGGACCATTTTGAAAAACAAATATGGCTTTTAGGATGAACAAGAAATTCCTACATTTTGGCCGTTTGTCAATCCTGTTAAATTCCAGAGGTAGTTAAGCTTTCCAAGTCCTAAGGTATAATTTTGAAAAAAAAATAAATTAATAAACACACACTAGAATATAACTTGTTGACAGCACATATTTTTTGATCAGTGATGATTTAGGTGTTCAGACATTGTTTGTAAAACTTCTCGTATTTTGCATTCTAAATTATGATCTTGTAAATTAAATGAGTTGAAGAGTCTTGTTACAACTGCAATGAACTTATCAATTTTAATTGGAGAAATTAGCATCTCTCTATTTAAAGCCAGAGGTATATCTCAATTTCTAACATGTCATATGATAGACCCTTCCTCCTTGTACTCCTTTTTATGCTACCAAATAAATACGCATACATGGTACACACCCCCAAACATGTACGTATTCTTTGAATTTGATCTATCAGAAATTTCTGATTGTTTTATTTGATCTGTGTGCATAACCAAAAATAGAGATAGAAAGATGAAAGGAGCAATGCATTTCTCATTTTATTCAGATACCATCACTGTTTCTATTGTTTCCGACAGCTTCTTGAAAGTTCTTATTTATATTTCATCTCCCGGATTTACCTCTGTACAATTTCTTGCAGGTCACCACTGAAGCAATGCTGGAGCACAAAAAGAAATTGCTTCAAATTTCAGGTTCTAAGTTACTCTTTGGAGGTGAACCCTTGGAGAATCATTCTATTCCATCCGTATATGGTGCACTAAAGCCAACTGCAATTTACGTTCCTCTTGAAGAAATTTTGAAGGAGGACAATTATGAGCTTGTAACCAAAGAAATTTTTGGGCCATTTCAGGTACATTTTATGCAAGACATGAATTTTTTTTCTTTTTTTCTCTCTTTTTTTTTCCTTTTTTGGGCTAAGTAAAGGAGTTAATAAATGTGTATCTTTGTAGATTATAACTGAGTATAAGAAGGACCAACTACCGCTGGTACTGGATGCTTTGGAACGAATGCATGCACATCTCACTGCTGCCGTAGTCTCAAATGATCCCATTTTCTTGCAGGTAGGCGTAATCACGTTTGCATTTAATAACATAAAACTAGTTAGTCAGTTTTAAATTTTGAAGTTTAGCGCTGGAACTTGTATGGTCTTCTATTTCTGCAACACATTTTAATTTTCATCAAATGTGAATCCGCAGGATGTTGTTGGAAATACAGTGAATGGAACAACTTATGCTGGATTGAGAGCAAGAACTACTGGAGCTCCACAAAACCATTGGTAAGTTACTGGAAATTGTAATCATGAATAACACCATATTTCGTCAAACGAGATGAAAATGGTTTTTCTCTTGACCTTCTCTCTTCATTCGTCATCTTTCCTTCTTACCAAACACAGTTAAATTGTTTGTATCTAAATTAAAATGGTTGCGGCTTAGGTTTGGACCGGCTGGAGATCCTAGAGGAGCAGGAATTGGGACACCAGAAGCAATAAAGCTGGTTTGGTCATGTCACAGGGAAATCATATATGATTTTGGTCCCTTGCCAAAGGATTGGGAAATTCCACCATCAACTTGAGAGAAGAGTTTACCTAAATCATCATTCTGAGATTGATCTATATACTTTTTGCCAGTGCCATTTTAAGTTTTAGTAATAAGATGAGAGGGAAATTTGTGTGGTCTCTTTTCTCAGTAAGAGAATGACATTTATAATCCAAGTAGGAACTTATATGTTTTTTTCTTGTTTGGATAAGTGAACTTAGAGATGTATTGCTGCTAGTTGCGGTCTATTTGCAGTACCCTTTTATTACTCGAATGTCTCGACTCTCGATATATATGTATATATTATAACAATAAAAAATGTTATACATCTTCACTATCCTTTATTTTAGGGTATCCTTTTATATCAGTTGTAAAATTTAAATTTACCTAATCGGACTATTGTAATTTTAAATTCTAATTATATAGAACGATGTATGTCTAATTCAAAATCAATTGAAAATGTTTAACTACAAGTATGATGTATAATAATATATGGAAAATTATTCAATATACCATCAATGGAGTTTAACAGACTACACGTGCGGGTTTAGAAGGGTGATATGTGTTCCCTTAGGGACTAGAGGTAAATATATGTATATCCTTTACGTAATTATAAGTTTGTGAACTCAGTCAGGAATTGATGATAATGATGTAATTTTTTCATGATATTTCTTTTAAATCAACTTTATTTTATACTCTCTCCGTCTCATATTATCTGTCCCTTTTGGGTCAAAATTTCTTAACTTTGACCTTTAATTATAAAAAAATTATATAAAAATAAATTTTAAAAAATTATGTTTTGATTAAGTTAAGTCTTAAACTTTTTAAAACATATTTTTTGAAAATTTGATTGTATATATATTTTTTGTAATTAAAGGTCAAATGTATGATTGGTTTGACCAAAAAGAGACAGATAATATGGGACGGAGGGAGTATGTCTTAGTGCTTTAAACATATTATTTGATACTTTAAATATAATCATATTTTTAAGTTCGATTCCGTGCATCGCACGAGTCTGAAACTAGTATGTGTTGAAAATATTCTTCATCGATATAATCACATTGTTTGGCCAAAAAAGAGATATAATCACATTGTTAAAAACTTAAAAATATGTAGAAAATACTCTCCACGGCTATAATTAACATATTGGATCAATTTGCAATTTTATTTGCATCATTAGTGTTGAATTCTAACCGTTGATTTTTTAAAAATATTAATCATAGATTAATTTATAAAAGGATGTAAAATAAGTTTGTTTACACCAAAAAGAAATTGATTCTCCATTTCAAGTATGTTTATTAAAAGGTTATTCAGTATATTTATCTTTTAAGTAATTTATTATTATCCATATTATTATTACCCTTCATGCAATGCTAGCCATCATTCTAATTATTATAATTATAAAATGTTAATATTTTTATTAATTTGAAAATAATTTTATTACTAAAATTGATATATGGATCCAATTAGAGCTGTTCAAGGGCTGGGTTACCCGCTCAAGCCCGTAAGCCCACCCGATATTTTAAAGGGTTTGGATAAGAATTTTAAGTCCATTGAATGGCTTGGACAAAAAAATTAAGCCCATTTATAAAATGACCCGGACTTGGGTATAAGAGCAAAAGCCCACACCCGGCCCGGTTATGTAAATATACTTTTTTTATTTTTTATTTGTTGATATCTATACTATAGTATATAAAACTCAAAAGGAAATTCCCAAAAAACCAATAGATACTTAATTCCCATTAAATAATATATTTTATATATAATATATACGTACACCATATTTTAAATAAAAAAATGAGTAATACATATATAAATTCTTATTATGAATAAGAGTAATATATTATATGTAGTATATATATCATATTTTTTTTGGCAACAAGTATATATATCATATTTTAGATTTATAATTTTATTTATATAATTAATTAATACAAGCGGGGCAACATGTGCTTGTGATGCAGTCATCTTCATATTATGTCTATATTTTTTTGTAGTTGTTTAAATCAGTTTGTAAGAAGATATTGCATTGGTTGTAAGTTAATCAGTTAGAAGAAACTCATACATCGAAACAAATCATTCGCATATATAAAGCAAAACTCATGACCTCTCTGTCATTCTAAAAGTGCATTACTTAAATTCTACTTCATCTCTAGGTAACTCATCAAAATAAAGCTAATATTCTACTCCTCCATCTCTAGATAATTCATCAAAATAAAGCTAATATTAATTGTTGTTTGAAATGTATGTTAATTATCTAAAATAACATAATACCTTGCGGTCATTTTTTAATCTTGATTGCAATTATTAAATTAATGAACTCGGGTAGGTGAAAAAATTTGGCTTCTGCATAAGGAAGATCTAATTTTTTGTAGTCAAGGAGCATGTATAGTTGTCGTATAAAAATTGAATTAGTTGAGAGTATTTGTAGGAGAATATGTAATTTACACAATGTATCACAAAATGATTGTACTTAACATTGGCTAACTATGCTTTTGGAAATATGGAAATATACTAAACATAAGCAACTAATAAAAACCTCAATAAAAAAGGAAGTCAAATGATAAATAAAAAAAAACTTTTTGTAAAATAAAAGAGGAATAAAGAAATGTTAAATTTAAGTATCAAAATGTTGCGGTGAGAAGTGAAAGCTCCCCATTTTAGGTTATGTCATCCTAAGGTGTTGCTAAATTAAATGGAAGGATCTTGTCAACGTCCACCTGGAAATTTTAGGAAACCGAACGGAGTCCATGTGAAACCAATTCAGATAAATGTTAGGGAAGAAGAAACTCACCCAAATAGAAATGAAGACGAAAGGAAAATAAAACTGGAATGTCAGTAGTTTATCCATGAATCAACCATTATTGCAAATACATTTATAGCACCAATCCTTTGGAATTCCGGTAGAGGAGTTGAACCGGTAAATCCTAATATCCACATACAATTAATATGTAATTAAAACACACTTAATCATAAATATAAAAATAGTAAATTACAAAAAAAGGGTAGCATGAAAAGTAAGGGAGGAAATTCATCGAGGGCCTTTTTAGTCACCCGAAAAGTGCGAAAATACAGGAAAAAAAAATAGCCAAAAGGAGGCACCACATCAATCCTCAATTTGACATTTAAGTAATTTCCAGTCACTAAAAATAATATATAGTATATATAATTTAATTCTTAAAATAATTATTAAAAAAAATTAGACGGCCTTTTGGACGGTATTTGGTCTAAGTATTTAATAAATAGGCCGGACTTGGACAACACTAATGACATTAATATTAAGACTAGGCTCGGCCGAACCCATCCCGAATCGGGCCATGAACAACTCTAGACCCAACTTAGAGGCTTAATTAAGGCAATACTAATCAAAACTTATTGGTCCAACTCTCTAAAACTCCCCGATGAAGTGGCCAAATTGTTATAAGTTACAGGTGCAGAAATCCTTCCATTCTAACGAATCAAAACAAGAATCGTCACTTATTTTGTTTATTATTATTTACAAGTTAAACTTGTTTTAGTTAAGAGTTTTCACCAATCTTTTTTTGTTAATATTTAAAGTGAATGTTATTTGAGGTAGGTCAACCTATTATAAGGTAAAACTCTTCTGATAATGATTTTCTCAATTCACAATTCTCAAACTCGATAACTTGCTTAGGAGAATAAGTGCCAAACCACTTAATCAACCACTTATTTATACTGATCATCACCAATTCTTTTTTTTTTCACAATGTGATTGGGTCAATTCAAATGGAGTTGGACTCGGACTTTAAAATATACAAGACACAGGGCACTCACTATGTGAGTAGTTTTTGACAGTTTTTTTTAAATGGATAGTTTTTTTAAAATGATATATAAATAAAACTTAAATACTTATATTTATCCTATAATGGGTAGTTTTTAGTTCGTTTTGAATTTTTTTAAAACTGAGTTTGTATCCGAGTCAACTCGTGACACAAACTCAGGACTTGGCTTTATAATTAGTATAGATATTAATTTGTTTAAGCATTTTATTTAATGGGCCGATAAACTACCTAAGCAACTGGGCCGATAAACAATCACTTTCGAATTTATATTCTCTTTTTAGTGTTGATGCCCCTCTACCGTTCTTCCCTCCCAAAACCCTACCTCTTCCTCTCCTCCTCTCCTCCTCTCCTGCTCCGACTCGAGGCCGCGCTCAAGCTGTCATCTCTACAAGGTATTTTTCTTTTTGTTTATCTGTTTGTTTGAGACTTTATTTCCTGAGCTTCTACAATGACCTTGCTTGATGTAATAACAAAGGCCTCAGCTAATACTGAGCCGCTTAGTTCCCAAGCAGAACACCCCATAGTTCTAAACCCAGATGACATTTTCCTCAGCTTAAAGCCTGAAGTTGAAAACCCAAATCCCACTTCCCTCGTTAGTCCCCTTACTGGGTGGGAAATCTCTCCCTCTGATGCTAAAATCATTGACTTGAGCAAAAAGTTGTATACCAAGTTAAATAGGAAGCTCAAGGACATCCATAACTTTGATAAGCAAGAGTTTTTGGGGATATTGAATCCGTTTCTTGAGAAAATTAGGGTGGAAGGTGGAATTAATATTGGGGTTGATTCAACTGATAGTGGGTATACTTTGGTTTTGATTGAAAAAGTTGGGTTTTTGATGGGCAGAGATGTCTTGAGTTTGGTTTTGGAAGCCTGTATTAGTTTGGAGGTTTGGGAATTGCTGGAAGCTCTGATTGTTAATGGACTTGTTGATCATTCATGTTATTCAAATTTAATTGTTAATCTTGCTGCAAAGAAGAGGTCAGATTTGCTTTGTCTTTGTGTTAAACATGCTCACCATTTGGGTTCCTCTGAGTTGCTTTGCATTTTGAAGTACTTTCTCTGCCCGCCTAAAGATGGCTATGCTACTATGGTTAATGTGAGGAAAGAGTGGGAGAGTCAAGCTTCGCTAGCTATCGACAAGGCAAGACTTGGGAAGAAATCACGTTTGGCCAAGGAAGCTTCTATTTTGCTTATGGTTGCACATGATGGATTTTTAGACGCTGAGCTTTGTTTGCATTATTTGCTGGCATCAAATAATGTTGATGAAGTGGTATTGTCGTCTTCACTTGGTAAGCTAAGTGGTAAAGAGATGATGAATTTGATTCGTTACTTGGGGAAGTGGTTGAAACAGTATGAGAGATTTCCTCAAGCCATTCCGTGCCCCAAGGCTTCTTCTTCTTTGGGATTGAAGGCCTGTGATTGGGTTCCTAAGCTGGAAGACGTTACGAAATGTCTCGGGTTTGTTTTGGATGAGAATTTCTCTTCATTGATGATGCATCCTGAGTTCCACGAAGAACTCAAATCTCTAGAGGGAGTGGTTAGCTCACTAGCCTTTGAAGCAAGATTTTGTTCTTTGATGGTGAATGTAATTGACAAGTTGAGAGCTGGAGATGTGCAGAGCTAGGAATTCTGGTGATGTTGCATTGGCACTTTCGTTTCCATCATTTGCACTGCTCTGTGTAATCAAATTCGATCGTGTCAATGTCATCTTTATTCATTTGGTATTCAATGAAAGTTATTTATTACTATTTCTACACATTGCCCCTCTGTGAACTTATGGCTGGTTGATTTTTTGAAGCTGTCCACCATTTGGTTGGAATTTTATCTTGTAGGCAGTATAAAAATCTTTATTCGGAGTGGGATGGATTCAGTTAATTGGTGTTATTAATAATCAGGACAATTTACTTCTGAAGTTCTAATAATCCTTTTAGCATTGTTTTGTCTAATAATTTAATAGACATGATAAACTTGCATAATTTTTGTTAAGTGATGAATTGCCATATTTAGACGATCTTTTTTGAAGGAAGAGTTGTAATGCTGGTAGAAAATGATAATACGTAAACAAGTGTGCCAAGAGCTAAAACTTGAGTGCAAACTGCAGATCATTTGGTGCTTACCAGGCAGATATGATACAACTTCATTGGAAAAAAAAAAAAAAAAAAAAAAAAGACCTCAATTTGATGAATGGAAACCAGTTTAATAACTTTCTATCATGAAAATCAGAACATTATTTCTACGTGACCAAAGCCCCTAATTGGCTAACCAAAGAAATCATTGAACTCAACTGACCCCAACTTTCAACTTAGCAGCTTCATAGAATGAGAAAACAAAGTATCAAGCATAACAGGTTTGGAGTTCTTTCCTTTTCACTGTTTTAAAAGTGAAACATAGACACGGCTAGCCGCCTTGTTCTAGTCATACTAGTAATACGTTACTGTGTCTAAAACAGCATTGTCAAATTTGCGTAAGCACAATAACTAGACTACAAGTACAAAGTTCTACAGACCTTTCTAACAAAATCTGTAAGGAGAATGATGAAGAAAATGAACTACTGCAATCCACGGGGCTACATATATTCACTCACAAACTGCCAGAGACATGAAGAGAGATCTAATTCTCAACTCCACCTTAGAAACCTTCTGTTAGTGCAAAAACTCGTCCAGCCAGAGGTGATGGCAATGCAGAAACTGCTTCCCGGATTGTCTGATAGAAAAAGAATGCCAAATTAACCACTTAACCACAAAGAAATCACATATTAAGGTTGCATTTTAAATGTAACAATAAAACTCTGCAATATTTTAGCAGATGAAGGTCTAATTTATTCAGAAGCATCTCTGAATTTGTCAAGAAAGGCAAAGCATCTTTGAATGTTGGACCAAACAAACCTTGATATGATAATTAAGATACACACATAATTCATTGCACATGAAAATCTTTTGCCAGCTTGATTTTGATTGCTGAATCAGACTTGATCAGGGAAGTTACAATGAAATTATTGTAAGACTTGTAGATAAAATAAATTGCATACTCAGGACCATCAGGTCATACCTCTACTGCATACCGAGCTGAAAAGTGAATCAAAAGAATTGCTTTATTTTCGAACTTGTCTGCATGATTGACTATCTAGAAACCCATGCACACAAGGAACAGAAAAAACAGTTAGGAATCTTGATCAAATAACACATTGTCATAAACAACACGAGGATTCTGAAGACGTGGAAGTCTTACCTCAGAAAGATGAATGTGTCCATAATCTCTTGCATGCTCAACTGATACAGAGTTATCTACAAATGTGCTCTGCAGGATAACACTGGTTTTTAGTTATCTATAACTAATGCATTCACCAGTTTTTGGTTTTTTTTTCCCCGGAAAATTCATTCACCAGTTAACTTTGTCAACATGCTGATAACAGAAAACCTAACAACTATCAGTTTCTAATTCTTTTGAAGCTAAGCTGCAGTTGAGTACTGGGTTATTTCAAAATTCCATTGGCTGACAATGGCTCAAAAAAACTGAGTTATCTTACTTCTTCAATGATCATTAAATAGGCTGTAATGAAACATGATGACCTAGCAGAGTCATTAACAAGCAAGGATACCGAAAATTATAGGAATTCAGGACACTCGATTTGGTATACATTCTGGCCAAAAAAAAAATGGTATACATAACTTTTCAAAACACAAACATGTGTGTGTGTGTGTGTGAGAGAGAGAGAGAGAGAGAGGGAGGGGTGGGGTTAAGAAGGCATCAACAAGTACTACTGCTCGTTACCAAAAGCACACCCTACGTAAGGGTTGAGAATAATGAAGATTCCACCAGTCACAAAGGCAACCTAGAATCTATTACTACATGCAGGATGAGTTGTATATAACTAAAATATGGACTGCATTGCATATTGAGATAAATTTATCATGAGTTACTAAGATCGCTTTTATGGTATTAGATTAGGTATTCTCCAAGTTTAATTAGCCCATGGTTACCCAAGAAAACTGCCTCATAAAAGTTCAGAAGAATAAAGCAAACCAAAATTTCTAACTCTTAAGTGTCGAAAATGTAATAATCTTCACCATGCACCTCAACAACAAGAATCCTTGCCCTCATAACGTCACTATTAGCTGCATCAACTATAAAGTCAGACATTGTATCTCCAGTAAAAGCAACTTCTGGGGATGTAATAGTGTCAGTAATCTGCCAATACACAAATTTGATGAAATTACATACAGGCTTTATAAGAGAACTAATTGCACAAATATAAAGGTAAGAGGAAGGAAAACTTTCTTTGGCTGCGATCATGGGAAATTATGAATTGACCGAAGAAGAAATTTGAGGATTTTATCTGTTATTTACCAGATGCAAAGTTCAAGTTGCACAACATACTCCGAAGTTTAGAAACACATACAAATAGCTGTTTTTCTTTTTCCTTTTTTTCCCTCTTTTCTTGAAAGCAGATACAAGTAGTTTAAATATTCATTATCTTCCTGTAAAACCAATTTGAGGATTTTTAGTTATCATGTCTCCCCTTTTCCATCCTTTTTTGTCTTCCCACTTGAACAAAGATATTTTAGCACTCCTGAATTATCTTTATTCAGGATACAATTTGTCAAAGCAATGTTAATGACAAGAGACAAGGCAAGCTTAAGAAAAGTTTAAAGTCTAATATTAACTATGAGTGTTAATGTATTCTTACACTCTGTACCCATTATAATCTTATTATTAAAATTTTCTTTTTTTTTCATAAATAGAGAAAAAGAAATTCAAAGAAGTTTTCTGTTAAGGAGAAGAAAAATTGGTCAAGTAGTAGCTTAACGAATAAAAGAAAGAAAAGGTCATCAAATATATGGGTATTTAAGTAGATTTTACAATTATAATCATGAAGACAGACCTCCACACCTAATGACTTCAAGTTCTTGATCTCATTTCCGGAAAAGCCAAGGTAGTCCTCTTTAAGTTTTTGTTTTACAGAATAAACTACATAACCCTGCAAGGTTTACACCATCACCAGTATTAAGTAAAAGTAATGAGTCAGTACAGAAGAAAAATTAAAGTAGATTATTAGAACCTGATTGGTTCACCTGGCTTGGAATGACATGGTAAGTCCTAAAAGCTCTAACTTTCAGGTCCCTTCTCAAGAAAAATTCATCTCCTGCAAATTTAAGTGGTATGAAATTAAAGAAAAATATATGCAAAAAGAAATTAGTAAACTTTAAAAAGGAGAATAAATATTGAACATTACCCACATCCAAGCCTATCAAATTATGCTTTAGCTCTGAATGATCCATGTTTCTATGCACCTCAAAGAGTTTTTCAACATCTTCTTTAATAGCAGTAGGTACAATAATTGTTGGCGGCTTCATGCCATATAAACCCCGAGTTGCTACATACATTGGCAAGCCACCCTAACAAATCAAAATTTATAAACTAAGTAGCAATGAAAGCAAAATGGACAGTAAGTAAACATTCTTTGAAAGCAAAAATATCATGGGAATCAACATCAAGAAAACAGAACAAAAAATGATACAGTTTCACTCTCTAATTCAACTGAAATTCTTGAAATGTCAAGCAAATTTAATGAACCTGCAAATAGAACATACATTGAATAGCACGAGACTCATATGCTATTACTCCAAATCCAAACATAAAACTAATCTTTTTCCAGCAAAGTAGACTTTATTCAGTAATCACCCACTATTCTAACAGTAATTACTCACAATGTTCAATGTCAAAAAGTAGCCAATTATACAGGGAAGCAGCAAAATCTCAACATCCAAGAATTAGACAAGCAGAAGCAATAATGATGAGAGAAAGAAGAAAAAGAGAAGAGAAGAGAAGGTGACAAACAATGTGATCCATATGGCCATGGGAGATGAAGAGAAAATCTTGAGAAAGGGCACGTTGAGGGCATCGACCGATATCAAATGCTAAGTTGAGAGAAGGGAAAATAACACAAGTTTCATGGCCTCCTATTGAGAGCCCTTCCACTTGATAGCCTTGAATTTGCATCCCCTTTTTCTTCTTCTTCTCGTTGTTTTCCTCTTTTCCTGAATCTGAATCTGGGTTCTTCGATTTTTGGGTCCTTTTATCCATTAAAAAACGACTCGCTTCAGTTCAGTTCTCTTCTCTGTGTAAGAGTTGTGGGAGAAGAGAAAGTTTTGCCCTTCCTTTCGGCTTGGGGGATTTTTACTTGTTGGATGAATTTCCGCGGTTAGACACGGTGGTGTGGCGCCTATTCAATAGTCGGCTGTAGTAGGCTCCAGGTCAGCTCTGATTCATCTTAACCGTTAGATAATTTCTTGTAATCTTGACCATTGAATAGAGTAGCCGGGTGACCATTTCTTCCCTTTCTGTAATATTAAAAAATTGTAACATCCACCGGAAAAAATTGAATAAAGCTGTTGGGTACATTTACCAAGCGCAGGCAACCATTTTTTTTCTTTTTACCAACCGATGATAGAGAGAAAGACTAACCAGATTTATAGCAAGTTGCTTTGCCGTGTTCCACCGTAACCTCGTCGTTGGTGGCTGTCCGTCTCATCGGAATGGCTCAAGACTGAAAAAAAAAACAAAACAACTGATGAAGACATTTATTAAAAGATGTAAGCAAATACTACATGCACCTTACGTAGTCTCAAACGTCATAGTAGAAAAGCTTTCAACTTTCTATTCAAAGTTTAGCTACTTAATAAGTTATATAAGGAGTAGTAGCAAACTTCAAAGTTCAAACCATTCTTGGAGTTGTAAGCGTGGGCAAAGCTAAGTCACCAATTTTTATTAAAAAAAAAAAACCCAAAGGTTTCTCTTTCTCTACTAGCAGAAATGGAAGTTGATAAGATTCCCCTTCTCACTCCCTACACAATGGGAAAATTCCATCTTTCTCACAGGTAATATCGTTTAACTGATTTGGGTCAATGCTATACAATCTGACATGTTGAGTAAGTAATCTTCATCAATTTAAGAATTACTTCTACTTTTCTCGTTTTTAAGCCTGATTACAATCTGGGTTTTGTTTCTTTTCCAACAACCCAGTTAGCATTAATCTTGAACACTGAAATCTCATTTTCATCTGAACATTTATGAATTATAATTCTCAGTATGTGTGTAGTTTAAGGATTATGGGTAGGATAAGATTATTCTTATACACAATATAATCCTATTCTACCTATAATAATCCTTGCACCAAACACATCCTAAATGCTTTCTTCAAGTTATACTTGGATTGTTTACTTTATTTTTTAATTGGACATGATTACCTTGTTAATTTATGCTTCTTAGAATCTTATTGTATATTGCTTGGAAGTTTTGGCAGACCATCGTAATCTTAAGACGGAGTATCATCTGATTGATAGTGCTTATTGCTTCATATTTGGTATACTTGATTTACTTATGGTGATGAATGTTAAAGGATATAATCATATGCTTTTCTGTCAAGCTTACTATCTCTTGCTAACTTACAGTATACTACTTTCTTCTTACCTTTAGGATTTTAGTGCTCGATTTAATTTATTCTTTTTTTGTTTTTTGCTTCTTAGAGTTGTATTAGCACCATTGACTAGACAGAGATCTTACAATAATGTTCCTCAGCCACATGCCATTTTATACTATTCCCAGAGAGCTTCCAAAGGTGGTCTGTTGATAGCTGAAGCTACTGGAGTTTCTGATACAGCTCAAGGGTAATTAAACATATGTTGCACTGTCAACTTCTTTTAGATTCATTATCATAAAAGACATTATATATATGTGCAAATGTATGTACTAATGAGTTGCATATTTTGATGACCTCAAAACTCTAAACAAATTCTTTGTTTCTTACTGAGTAAAGGTACCCAGACACACCTGGTATATGGACAAAAGAGCAAGTTGAGGCATGGAAACCTATCGTCGATGCTGTCCATGCAAAAGGGGGTATCTTCTTTTGTCAGATTTGGCATGTGGGAAGAGTTTCAAATCAAGGTGAGCTTTTGTCTTTGACCTTCCTCCATTATGCCTTCTGTCCTTTCCTATCTTGAATCAAGTGGCTTGTGAAGTGATTGAGTATTAAACAAGATTATACATGATTAAACTCAGTAACAATATGTCAATCTGGAGACTTACTATGTTTGAAAATGCATCACTTCTCCTAAAGGCTCACAGATTTGCATACTAAGAGATGGAACTCCTAACATATTGATTTTAGAAGTACTAGGGGAAGTGGGATCGATCTTCTGTTTGTTTTTGGAAATATGAAGGAAGAAAAGGTGTATTTGGCGTCTGCATCTGTCTAAGTTCAGAAATGCAGGCTCCCCTTATAAGCATCAGTAAACTTTTGTTGTGAATTAGTACCTCTTAGTCACCAAATAGGTTGTCAGATGTTGATAGCCCTGCATGTACCTTTTCCTGAACAACAAGTCAAAACTAGTCTGTATGGACAAGTGACAGGTCTAAACATTGTCTCTATATATAGTTTATGAAAGATATGTTTGACTATGGAACAACGTGAAAATGATGGCTGTAACATAAATTGTAGAATATACTACTAGACATTTAAAACATAGTTCTGCAGTTTTGGTTTGCATTAGCCATGACTCAGTGTCTGTTGAGTGCACATAAGTTAACCAAAAATGAGTTTTAAATTTAAGAATGAACATCCTTGTTAATTTTTAATGCGGATGATCTAAATCTTGCTTGTAAAATTCAAATAAACATTGAAAATCAATGGCTGTGTCACTTTAATTTGTGTCAGATAAAGTACACTTTGAAATGAAATTTAGCAATGAAACATGGTGTACAATCAATCAGTGGTGGATTTTGATTGGACTTTTTGTGGTTTTGCAATGAACTCATTGATAGTTTTGAGTGAAATGGAAGTCTGCACTTGACAAATCCGAAGGAGTTCTTAATGGAGGAAAGTGTATTGTTGGCATCAGAATTGTTAATGGTAAAATAGCTTTAGAGTGCATTGTACAAGTCCTGCCATTAAAATAGTGCTTTTCTGGCATGAGACTTCCCATATTGCCATTCACCTTGAAGAATTCATTTTATTCTATTTGCTTTTCCCTTATGCTGGGCAATATGTGGGTTCTTTTCTTTGCCCCATTCTGTTTTGAATTACTTTTAGCCATTGAAATTACAACCAATTTTTCCTTGGCAGCACTCACTTCTTAGACTTTCCTTTTGAAGGTTTACTGAGTTAATGCTTTATTTAGGGTATTGTATAATTACTTTTTGCACCACCAAGTAATGCTTAATGGTTTTTTGTTTAATATGTGCGATATTAAAAATTGATTTTGAAGACGAGTTCTGTATCCTTGTCCATGCATATAGGTTTTCAGCCAAATGGCCAAGCTCCAATCTCTTGTACAGACAAGCCATTGAAGCCTCAAGTTCGAGCAAATGGTGTAGATGTAGCAACTTTCTCACCTCCAAGGCGGTTAAGAACAGATGAGATCCCTCAAATTGTCAATGATTTTAGACTTGCTGCAAGGAATGCTATTGAAGCTGGTAAGTTCTTTCTCTAATATAAACAAAAGATCAGAGGAATTTCAACTTTTGGTACCATTTATGTGAAAAATGTGAATTTGGAGTATCTGTATGATGGAATGAGATGCTCTTTACTAGACAGAGGACAAAAAGGAAAATATTATGGAAGAAATTATCAATGCTCTATTAAATGACAATAAAGTAAGGATCCATTTTGTTGACCCTTTTTCTTTTCCTTTTTTTGGTATTTGCTATTTGTCTTTGGTTTCCATTCATTTTTTGCTTTTTTGCCTTTTCCTTTCATTGATTTTTTTACCAAAAATGCAATGGTATATAGCAAAAGCACCAATAAATAGAGGCCAAGCTTTTCCTTGCTCTGTGGGGTTGTCTGTCATCAACATGGATTTTATTACATTTACACCATTGTTCTCTAGTTTGAGACCATACTTCTAGTAGGTACATGTAAGGTCCTTTCTGCAGTTTCACAAGAAGTTAATGAAAACAGGTAATGCAGACAATATTAGAGTCTCAAATATCTGATAAACTGTTTAATTAAGGAATTCAAAGGTTGAGTTTTACTGTAGGCGAGTAGACAGAAGCAGTTTGTGTCCACTTAGAAGTTTAGCATATTTTCTTTCATTTTGATATCAACTTATGTAATGGCTTCTGCAAATTGCCATCCATATTAATGGTTTAGAAAAGAGATGTAATCAAATGATGCATTTCACCTTTGCGTAGTTTTGACACTGGTCAATTTCTGCTTTATGGATAAGAAAGGAAATGACTATCTATTTGTGAGAACGAAGAAAAGCTTTCCTTGAGACAGAATATTGTTAATGATAACAACCATATTTATCACTAGTGTAACTCCTTTCGGAATTGAGGTGCCCCCACCACCAATCCTCCATCTATTTTCCTGTCCGATTCTGTTATTTTTGGGTTATGCTGATTTTTGCATTACAATTTTCAGGTTTTGATGGAGTTGAGATTCACGGGGCTCATGGTTATCTAATTGACCAGTTCATGAAGGATCGGGTCAATGATCGAACGGACCAATATGGTGGGTCTCTAGAGAACCGCTGCAGGTTCGCTCTGGAAATAGTTGAAGCCATTTCTAATGAGATAGGAGCCGATAAAGTTGGAATAAGACTATCTCCCTTTGCAGACTACATGGAATCAGGAGACTCAAATCCAAAAGCACTAGGCCTCTACATGGTAGAATCCTTGAATAAATGCGGAATTCTCTATTGCCACATGGTGGAGCCAAGAATGATAAAAGTAGGAGAAAAATGTGAATGTCCTGACAGTCTCCTTCCCATGAGAAAGGCTTTTAATGGTACTTTCATTGTTGCTGGTGGTTATGACAGAGATGATGGAAACAAAGCAGTGGCTGAAAACCGTGCAGATCTTGTAGCGTTTGGTCGTTTGTTTTTAGCCAACCCAGATTTGCCAAGGAGATTTGAACTTGATGCTCCTTTGAATCGATATAACAGAGATACCTTCTACATATCAGATCCTGTTGTTGGTTACACTGATTATCCATTTCTTGAAACAGCTATTTAAGCCTTTGTAGGAGACAAAGACTCGGCAAAGCTATACCAGAATAAGAGTGAATATCATGATTCATGAACCAGTGCTGGCGAATTCTACTACTATTAGCTTTAGATTTCTCGAATCTCTCCCCTGCAATAAAGTACCACACACCACCATAACTTTTACTTTCTTGTAGACCAGCCACTACAGAGGTTATAGTATCAATAAAATAATAATAATAATAATAATAATAGGCTGGTTCTTTTCTACTTATCATTGCTCTTTGTTTTTAACATATAGTGTTGTTTTAAACTTTAAAGCATCTATGGAGGGGGTGACAAAATATTCAGTTAAACCCCATACCAAATACCTATTTGTATGAAATTTGGATATTGAAGCTCGTATACACAAAATCTCGGATGCAGGAGATACAAGCTTACTTACTGGAGATACAAGCCCCCTGCCCCTGGGCAGGCACTTGGTATTTACAATGTGCGTAAATACGTTTTCGAGGAGATGCAGAGCCAGAGGCATATGTCAATGCCTGCCAACTAAAGCGCAACTATTCCTTATTCCTATGTGTGTTCTATCATAGCTTTTCTTTGATGCTGTCAACGTTTTAACTGCTTCAACATACCCCAAGGCCAGTGTGTTCTATAATTTGTCAAAATTTCTATTGTTGTCGATGAAGGGAAAGTTTGAAAGAAACTTGAGTGATTACTTCTTGGTTTTGGAAATTAATATGGCAATGGATTTTACTCTGATACTGAGGAGAGGGAAGCTATTGATGCTTCAAAGAAACCTCCACAAGCAAACTTCATTACTGTCTCCTCCAGGAGACCTACTATACTTGCTTATGCAACACAGAATGCAACCTCAGAAAACTGCTTTCTCCCCTCCTTCCATTGTGCATGGATCATTGGCTTCTACGAATCTTAGATCTCTTCTCCGAGCTATAAAATCTGTCAGCGTTTTCATCTTTTCCCAGCTATTCTTCTTGTAAAACTTACATTTTTCCTTGGGCCTTGCACACTGACCAAACTTATTCCGACATTGGAAAAGGTACAACATTCAAAACTTGAAGTCAATAGAGCAACCGGCATGCATTGCTTATCATGGTCTCTATATTGCAAGTAGGACAATCTTCTATTCTTCCACGACCAATTGATAATGATTCTTACTAGGTTTTGAAAATTTCACCGTGAGGTTATCAAAATTCTATAGCGAGGTTATCGAAATTTTGTAGGGAAGTTTATCGAAATTTCATAATGACCATTTATCAAAATTTCATAGTATAATTATCAAAAAATTTATAAGGAGTTTATCAAAATTTCATATCATAGTTAGGTTATTGAAATTTTGTAGAGTGGTTATCAAAATTATATCCAGAGGAAGTTATAAAAATTTCGTTGTGTGGTTATCAAAATTTTATAGGAATGTTATCAAAATTACAAATATTATTATCAAAATTTGATATTAATTTCTAATTCAAAGTTGGGTCGCATACAACACAAAAACTACAACTAATAAATAAAAATTTGTCAACACTTCTCTTGGGATTTTGTATAAGACCAGACAGCGCCTTCTAGCATTGGCCGCACCATAATGAGCTTTTGATGCACTGATGGGACCGAAGCAATACTAGCCACAAGAAAAGGCGACTGTTAATGTGGTCCACAACTTAAGTGGACTTTTGGCTAATCGGTGACCGAAAGTCATCCGGTCATGAGCATAATGGGTACAAGGAATAAAGTTTTGACCCGCCTCGATTTCGTTAATTTACTAGTGTGAAGAGTTGAATATTGAGACAGATTTACAACGTGAAAGAGACAATAAAAAGTTAAGCTGATACGGCAATTAATATAGGTGGTTGAGTTTTAATGCTAGGGTTTGAAAAAATTGGAACTAAGAATGGAACGGCACGGGTTTTAGGCAGGATGCTTGTTGCTTGGAGTTTAATGGGATTAAGGCCTTTGTTTAGTAGAGCGATATAGTAGTGGTGTGATTGACACTGTTTGATAACTGTACAGATGAGATTATACTGTACAGATTAGAATAGGTATTATACAGATGGGATTATTAAAACAACGATTCAAACGAAGTTTATACTTAAGTTCCGTTTGAACCCAAAACGGTGGTGAAACAGTCAAAAGGTAGTGAAACGGTTACAGATACACAATCTAAGAAAATAAATAAGGTTTAATGACATGAGTGGCTCAATAGTAATGATCCATTGGCCATGCAGTGGGCCGAGAGGTAATGATCCTTGGTAAGGTCTGGCATGACACGGTGGTTAAGCTGAAAATTGCGAAGATTAATTAATGGTGACAAAATGGAGTGTGGGTGGAATTGGAGTAATTAGAAGATTGATGAAGGTATTGAATGGGAAGTAAATGATGGGTTTATTAAGGTTTGGTTTGAAATTGAGTTTAGAGATAAAAAAAAAAAGTTACTTTTCATCTCAAACACAATATCAAATAAGTCATGGTTTATATTAAAAGCTAATTTTCACCGCAAAAGCCAAGTCAACCTCAAAAGCTAATCTTTAGGTGTTTTTGCATTTCAAAAGTGCTTTTAGACATTAAATGACTAAACTCTCTTAAATATTTTTTCTATTTCTATTTTAATTAGTACCTTTTTTTTAGACATTTTATCTCTCAAGGATTTGGCTCCATGGACTGGAGAGGCCAGTCCTACTTAAGATTAAGACACGTCACAAGTTTTCAAATCGATGGTTTGATTTGCTTAGGGGTCGTTTGGCATCGTTTTCGTTTTTCTGTTTTTTGTTTTTGTTTCATTTTCGTTTTGTTTTTGTTACGCTGTCAATTTTTTGAAAACAAAAACATGTTTGGATAAACAAATTGTTGTGCGTTTTTAAAAATTGAAAACACAAAACACATTTGGTTAACTTCTTGTCAAATCTTTTTCTTTTTTTATCTACTATTTCTCAAACATCTATTTTCATTATTTTTATCAAATTCTACCTATTCATATTAATGTGTACTTAATTGTATTAATTAAAATTTATAGAAAACATATTGTATGGAATTTTTTATATGTGTATAATTGAATGGGATTCCTATTTCATCTCATACTGGATAATTTATGAATAATTTTGGGCAAGAAAAATATGAGAAAATATGAATCAGATAAGTACCAAAATAATTTTATATCATTTAAAAGGTTATTACAAAAAAAACCATATGTTTCTTTTGTTAAATAACAAATATTTATCCCTAGTGTTCTTCGATATGATGAATTCAGGAAGGTTAAAGTATGGAGGATCATTAATAGGCTCCACTTGAACTTGAACATCCAAGTCATTTACCCTGTTTCTGTTCCTGGCAGAAACTCGAAGGGTGTCTTCACCAGAGAAATTCCCATTCCTGGAACAACAGAAAGGTAGAATTTTACTTATAAGAAGCAGTTGATATCAAGGAAATGAATAGAATGTTCATTGATTATTACCCAAGATACCGAATCGACTAAAGTGCAAAATTGATCACTTCAAGACGTCCCTGAATTGTCAAATTCTTCCCTTCATCATCCCATTTACTAACAGAAAGTTCACTCCATATTGGCTGCCAAAATTGCATTAACATAGGTGACAGAATTATTACCCCTGACTTGGTACTGAAAATGACATATATTCTTGCTTTTCAAAAAAAAAAATCCATTGTAACCACTACAATGAATAGAACTCAATCATGTGAAGGTAAATTTACTGATATGAGCCTTACAAATTGAAACAATGATCAAACTTATGGCTAAGGTTGTCTAAAAGGTTGCAGAAACTGCTTCAACTATGAATCTCACCTTGGAGAATTGGACAACACTTGCATTGCCACCAACAAAGTAGTCATCTTCCCAAAGAGAGATTTTATCATCATATGCTTAAGGAAAATATTCTCCTGAAAGACATCAAAAACAGAGAATAAATTTATATGTAGTACCGAACCAATTACACTATGTCTAATAACTATATTGATTGCTGAAGTAAGCTAAATTCCATCTATGTTTGGGCTGGTTACATAGGATGTTACCATCACACCCTCAACAATGCCACTCCTTGTTATTAAACATGGTATAGCCATACCAACAAGTGGTTGGTTCAAATGGTTTGGTCTTGTTGAATATCCAAAAAAACAAGTATGACATGAACATCAATTCCTTTTTAGGAAACAAAGAACTTTTTCATACATGGTAGAAATCAATTCCTGAAAAAAGATACCCTTTATTTACAAGCCACAAATATATAATATACAAGCCACATCAAAAGAAGGAGCTCAATTCATGTTTCATTAGTTCTGCTTGTATCCTCAATTAAAATCACAAATATAACTTACAACCAAATCTGGCTTGTTTCACTTTCAGATTCAACTTTTTAATGGTGGACTTAAATTATTAAAAAGGTCATTGGTTTTGTAATTGAACAGCATATCTACCCATTCCTTGGATGGTTCTTCAGTTCGGCCAAAGGGAAAAAAATATAGCCTTAGTTTCAATTTTTCACCTTACTCACAAAGTTATAATCAAACATAAAGCTCAATGTCGGGGCATCTGAAATACATAAAATTGGCAATCTCTACATCTTTTAGTAAGAGTACTCAACATCAATCAAAGAACACAAAATTTAAACCAAATTTCATAAAATCGCCTTAAAAATCCCAAATTAAAAAGATACCAAATTAACAGAAAGGGTAAATACCTGATGGAAGGAAAACAAAATCCTAAAGTAGAGAATCTAGATCGAGAGAGAAGAGCTTGAAGGGAATCGTAATCAGGGAGGAGCAGGAAGCGAAACGTTGAAACACTAAGGAGGAAGGCAGAGAAGGGTTGAAAGTTGCAGACTTTGAAAGAAAAAGAATGAAGAAACGAGATAAGAGTCAAACAGATAAAAGGGGAGAAAAATATGTGATAGTGCGTTAGTTAGGATTCGAAAGGCAGATCTCATTAAAAAGTACTATTCATCCGCGTGTTTTGTGTTTCCAAAACACTTCGGAAAAAGTTGAAAGCACAAAAATCATGCTTTCAAAAATTTCGGAAATACTGATTTTGTTTCCTAAATTTTGGAAACAAAAACAAGCAGCCAAACGAGTTTTCATTTTTTTGTTTTCAAATATTGAAAATGACAACAAAAAAACAGAAATGGCAACAATGCCAAACATGCTCTTAAGTAATATATACGGTGCAATTGTAGAGTAACTAAAAGATGATGAATGGGTTTGGGATAAAAAAAAAAGGCTATCTTTTCTCTTCTGGCTTCTTCCCAACCTGTGAATATACCAACAATGGCATCTGACTTGGTTGTCAAAATCCGACGAGAAAATCGAAAGCACCTATTCCAGTTCTCTAGTTCATGCCAGAATATTTTGCCCAAGGTTCATAATCCAATATGCCATTCGACAAGCAAAACCATGTTTTCTAGCATTCTCTTGTCTATTAATGCAGGAATATAACTTGTTTGAAGCAAAATCCAGTATTTTGTTTTCTCTTCCTGGAAAATCCTCAACCCAAGCATAGCCACGTAGGAGATTTAATTGCAAAGTGCAAGTGCTTATGAAGTGTCGGTTCACTTTCTGGAATCTGGGTTTTTGTTTCTTTGGTACTTGGTCTTTCCAGGCTGATGAAAGAGGGGAAAAGGAAGGGAAAATTGATTATTGGGATTTTCACCGGTATGAAGTTGAGTTTTGAATGTCAATGTAATAGTCTGTATATCCAAAATTTCTCCTTTTTTCCAATTTTTTTTATGGATAAAAACCCAGTTGCTTTATATTGCCTGACGATATCCTTCTGTTTCAGTTCAGATTTAAGAAGATTGTTATAGCTAAGATCAATGAAAATGAAATACCAAAAATAAAAAAATATAAAAAGCAAGAGTTATAATTTTATTTCTGGATTTATCTCACCGTGAAGACAGTGGTAGCCTAGGCTTCATGATTTATTGATTCAGTGCATACAGATATTTTAGAGCGTTGATTTAATGAAAGGACAGGTGTCAAAATCTCTATATAGACTGGTCTCTCTAGTCCTCTTAAGGACTGGAGAGGAGCTGGATTCATCTCTCAACCACATTTTTCTACAACAATACTAAACATTAATTACATTTTTCAACTCCAAAAAGCACTTTTCAAAAGTACTTTTTCAAAACCAAATTTTTTCAAAACTTAACCTCAATCTCAAACTAAGGCTAAGTGTACTTTGTGGGTGGGATAAAGGAAGCGGCACGGTTTGTCAGTCAAGAATTTTTTTTTTTATATTGTAATGAACTTTTGTGATGAAAATGAGGGTAAAAGTATACAAATGGTCCCTAAAGTGAGCCGAATGTGCATTTTGGTCCTTGAAGTGAAACTTTATTCAATTGAATCCCTAAAGTGAAGGGTTAGGAACAATTGGGTCCCTCCGTCAATTACACCGTCAAATTCAATGACATGGCATTGACGCCGTTAAATTTCTGACCATGGCGGTTACGTGGACTGCCACGTCACTTTTTTTATTTAAAAAATATTTTTTTTCAAAAAATAATTTCTTTAAAAAAATTGAAAAAATTATTTTTGAACTTAATAAAAAACAGATTTCGGTTTTTTATTTTTTTGATTTTTTAATAATAAAACGATTTTTTTTATTTTTTTGAACTTCTTTATGAAAAAACAGAAAAGAAGGAAAACATTCAAAATTCGTTTCTTTTTCCTTTTTTTTTAAAAAAAATTTGATCCAAAATTTTCTTTTTTTTGAAAAAACAGAAAAAAGGAAAAAAAAGAAAAGAAGAAATAATCAAATTTCTTTTTTTTGTCTTTTTTCCTTTTTTATTTTTATTTAAAAAACCGAAAATCATTTTTGAAAAAAAATATTATTTTTGAAATTTTTTGAAAAAAGCAAAAAAAAACGAAAAAACAAATAATAAATTTTTTTCTTCAAAAATATATTTTTAAAAAATTATTTTTTAATCAAAAAACATGATGTGGCAGTCCACCTCAGCAACACAGTCAGCAAAGTTAACGGCGTTAGTGCCACGTCAGCGAAATTGACGGTGCAATTGACGGAATGATCTAATTGTTCCTAACCCTTCACTTTAGGAATTCAATTGAACAAAATTTCACTTGAGGGACCAAAATGCACATTTGACCTCACTTGAGGGACCATTTGTATACTTTTACCTGAAAATGGGAGGAAGGTAGGTGTTTTGTGTTTGAAATACTAAGGTTGGAGATGCTAAATTCCTGAGGCTGAGATCCTAGATTGTATGTTTGAAGGTATAGCTAAGAAGGTGTACGAAAATTATTGCTCATTATTAGTTGGTTATGGTATGAATGACTTGTAATACTCAGATAAATTTAGGTGAAAATATCATTGAGTTTGTTGAATTTGAAAAAATTATTGTTTGCAGGCGATGCTTAGGGTTATCGAAATCTTTGTTTAAGTTAATAACTGAAAATGTATATACTACAAGAAAAGTGACTTTTGCGAAAAGCCAATTTGTCGTTGTTAAAACTCTTTCGTAACGACTTTTTGTCGTTAGGATAACAGGCGTTGTTTAAAGTTAAACACAACGACTTAAGGTGGTTGTTGTTAAATTTTTTTTTCGTTACACCATTTTATTGTTGCTAAAAGAATTATATTTTACGCAACAACTCAATATTGTTGCGTAAAAATATTTTAACAACGTCATTTTATTGTTGTTAAAAGAATTGTATTTTACACAACAACTCAATTTTGTAGCGTAAAAATATTTTAACAACATATATTCGTTGTTAAAATGCTAATGTAACGATATTATTTTCGCAATAAAATCTTTTACGTGACAACATTTATTTGGTTACGTAATAATATTTACAACGATAATTAGTTGATTACGAATAACTTTTTAAAACGACAAAATGTTGTTGTCAAAATGTTTACACAAAAAAATTATTTTGGCTGTAAATACTTTTCGGTAACAATATTTATTGGTTGTGTAAAGTTTTTTATAACGATATTTAATTAGTCGCGAATCATTTTTTAAAACGATAAAATGTTGTTGTCAAAATGTTTACACAACAAAATTATTTTGGTTGTAAATACTTTTCGGTAATAATTTATACACAAAATTTAATAAATAAAAAGATCAGAAAATAGATGGAAAAAAGATTAATCACAATTAGATACCATTTTTTTCAATTGTATTCATGTACACACATTTTACATTTTATAGCAAAAATAAGAAACTACCATACATAGTGTTTATATTCTTTTCTCTTAGCCAAAGAAAAAAATACATTGTTTATAATTAAAAAAAAGTCTATCTAGAATGTGCATCGGCCTTCTCCTCTTTCTTGCAAACTTGCAATATCTCCAAACCTACAATAATAAAACCAAAAAATTATGGCCCTAGAATTAATAAAAAAGAAAAAAAATCAAAATTAGTAGATGAGACATATAATTTCATGATATATTTATAAGAAATGAATAAAACTAATGGAATAATATATATATATATATCCTGCAAAAGTGAATTGTACCTAAAACAAGAAATAACAAGAAAAAAATACATTAAACTTGAAGAAATAAATGAAAATGAAAAACCTTCTTCTTGAATCCAACAAAGTACAAATCGTAAAATAATAGTTCATGCCAAGAAGAAAATAGTCATAGACTCATAGTAAATTCTCTACAAAACCATTCATACCCATCTCATTGGATTTTCCACCTACAAAGAAAAAAAAAGTTATTTGGCAGATCATTTACAAATATGTGATTTGATTGACCACTTAACCACATCCAAATCCTGATCAGACAACTTTTCCGGCCAACATCTCATATTAGCACCGCCAAAAATGATAATAGTTCTGCCCATCAGATTGCGAAATCACCACGGCATGGCCAGTAGGCACACCCTTACCCAAACTCTTCAAATACTCCAAACGGACGCCACCGTTCCCCAATGCCTCAGTTATCAATTTCCCATTGGCATCATCACCAACTTGCCCTACAAAATATGTTGGGTAAGAAAGCTTGGCTAATATCACCTTAGATATGCAATTTTGCATTTGTGGCTCAATTCCAAGACAATGTTTTGTTCGGCTATTAAGCAGCTCAAATCTCATTGCTTTTGGCAAAGCAATTTTAAATACATACAGGAATCCATTTACAGAAATGGATTGTAAAGGCTGTGGCCATAATATGCAATCCATTTCTTTCAAAAAAAAAAACGAGGATATAGAAAAGTGTAAGAAAAAATATGTAATATGAGTAGAGATTGAGAGATGTGAGGTAGAAAAAAGAGAAGGAGAAGAAGTAAATGAGAGGGAGGGATAGAGATTTCAAATGAATAAGAAAAAAAAAAAAAAGGGAGTGAATGCCTAAGAAGAGATGGTCTGGCGGCATACATCTAATGGTGTGAGAGAGTTAGCTAATTAGGGTTTCATTTAAATCAAAAGTAAGAATTTATTAGATATTAATAGATTACTATTTTTTTTTTTGAATAAATCTCCATATAGATGGCTGATTTTTGCTCTCCCCTGCGTGCGCTTGTTTCCTCCTCCGATTTCCTTTCGGTGGAGATTTTCTCTTGTCTGAGTACAGGTTATCTTCCTTGAATTATTTGGTTTTCAGAAATAATTCTAAGGATTTGTTAGTTAGGATATTGGCTCATATACCTGATTTGGGTAACATTGGGTCTAAATCTTTTTTTGAATTTGAAAGTTGGATTAATCTGTTTCATTCCAACGGGCATTCCATGGCTTTCCTTCAAATACTAGGGCAGTGGATTTGGTGGGCATCATTCTTTTTTTGGTTTTCTTATACCGATTCTCCTTCTTCCTCTAGCATTTTTTGTCAATTTTCTTGTATCCATGGAAGGGGCATTATCAAATATGTGCTCCAAGCTATCAATCCAAGGGGATGGGGAAAATAATGTCGTAGTTTCTGATCAGGACTGGTTGGAAGGGAACGATGGAGAGCTTGCCTGGTTCCATTTAATTGGACGCCTGTTTTCGAAAAAGAAAGCAAATGTTGATGGTTTGAGGACAGCACTAATGCTGGCCTGGCGTTTGGAGGGGGCGTTTATGGTCAAAGAGGTTGAAGATAATCTCTTCATCTTTCTGTTTGAGGATGAAGTGGAGAGGGATCAAGTCTTGGTGACACAGCCCTGGTGCTTTAATCGGGCACTGTTGGCTTTAAAGGATTTTGATGGCATACAGGCTCCCTCTGAGTTCAATTTCGATCAATGCCAATATTGGCTGAGGATTCTAGACTTACCTATACTGATGATGAACACGAAAATTGGAGTTTCGGTGGGTGAATTGATGGGGCCGGTGCTGGAGGTGGATGATACTTGTGGGAGATTTTTGCGAGTTCGGGTGATCCTTAACCTTGCGGCCCCTTTGAAAAAGACTTCAACCGTCTCAACATCGCAAGGTGAGATCATTGTCCGCTTCAAATATGAGAAACTCCCTTTGTTTTGCAGGGTTTGTGGAATTCTTACTCACCTGGACTCTGAGTGCCCGGTGGGAGTCACGATGCTCAAGACGCAAGGCTCCATCGAGAAGCAGTTTGATGACAGCATACGGGCAGAGGTACCGGATGCTAAGCCTCACATTACAGGATTGGTACCTCGCTCTCGCGGTGGTATGGCTGGGCCAGGTTCAAGGCAGCAGAGTTTTCTCTCATCATCAATCGGCAAGCTCGGGGCCAAGGGCCTTCCATAATCATGTCGATAGTATGGTGCTCAGGGGGCGGATGCAGGCGGCGCGTGGAACGAACAGAGGTGGTGTCGTGGGCGAAGCTGGCTCGAAGTTGGGGGCGCAACACGCGGATGAGGGAGAAAATGTGGAAGTTAATTCGGTAAGGAAGGGTCCTGGAAACGTGGCTCAAACTCCGAATATAGCGGCGCAGATTGAGAGAGGATCGAAGTTGTTGGCAGCTTCATTCCAGGCGATGCGAGACTGGCGCGAGAAAAGGAAGGAAATGATAGACGTGCAGAGGGCAGCTGCGAATTTAAAGGATTCTGTTAGAGACGTGCAGCATAACAACGTCTTTCAAGCCGAGAATGTGGACTTTAATGCTACGGGTTATGGACAGCCTATACCTGGGATTGGAGCTTCGGGTTTTAAACCAAATTTGGTGAATACGGGCCAGCAACAAGAAGGCGTGGCCCATAACCATCCAGCTGCTCATGGAGTGCACAATACAGACGATTTTATTCCATTGGAGGCAGCCCATGTGGAACCGTATATCCCTCCCTCTACATTTGTTTTTGGGGCTTCGTCGCATCAATCAGGAAGGAAACAAGAAAATGGAAGAAGACTGCAAGAGTGGCGCACAAGTACTCTTTTGATATATTGGGGCCAGATTCGAATTCAAAGATCGGTCAGAAATGGAATCCAGGTATTCCCAATTATGATTTTTTCAATGTTGGTACTAACAAGCGAACTAAGGATCGAGATGAAGTAAAACAGGAGGCTGATGAGTTTGGAGCAGCCATTTACGCCACCAATGAAGCGGCTGTAGAGTCAAGGAATGGTAGTAACAGTTGGAATGCTGAAGATCAGAATGGTGGACAAGACAATCAAGCGGCCGGGATGGAGACAAACCATCCCCGCCGAGAACCATGAATCTGCTAGTTTGGAACTACCGGGGACTTGGTAGTTCTCGAGCAGTTTTTTCCCTTCGTCGTTTAGTTAATTGTAATAATCCTAGTATTATTTTTCTTTCAGAAACCAAACATTCTGCTTCTGAGATGGAGTGGATTCGTTGTAAAGTTGGTTTCGATTGTTGCTTTAGTGTTAGTAGTAGTGGTAGTCTGGTGGCTTAGCTTTATTTTGGAATAATGAGATTTCGCTCTCGATTGTGTCTTACTCCAAGTCTCATATTGATGCTGTCATTGGCAATGTTGAAAATCATAAATGGCGTTTTACGGGATTTTATGGTCATCCAGAAACCAACCATAGACATGAGTCTTGGGCCTTGTTAAAATTGCTTGCTTCGCAATCATCGCTTCCATGGCTTTGTGCAGGGGATTTTAATGAATTGTTGTCAAGCGACGAAAAATTAGGCGGAAGCATGAGGCCACAGAGACAAATGACAAGTTTTAGGAAAGTGATTGACGATTGTAACTTTAGTGAGCTTCCAACTAAAGGACCAGCTTTTACATGGTCTAGACGGGCAGGTGGTGGAATGGTCTTTGAGAAACTTGATCGTAGCCTCGCTACTCCACAATGGCTGGACCGTTTCTTTTATTCTTATGTCCATAATCTGGTTGAATCAAAGTCGGATCATTTGCCATTACTAATATATGTGCTGGACAAGAAACCGATAGATTTTAAATCTAGGAAGCTTTTAGATTTGAGAACATGTGGTTGCAGTATGATGGTTTGGAAGAGGTTATCAAGGAGAGTTGGAGTCAAGATTCTACTACTAATGTTGTGCAAGCCATTGAGAAGTGTGGGAAGGCATTGCAATTATGGGATAAGACCGTTTTTGGTACGATAAGATATAAGATCAAGCAGAAACAGAGAGATTTGGAAGACTTATTCATGAATATAAGGGAAGATGATGGATCCCAAGCCTTTCAGAATTGTATTGAGGATTTGAACAATTTGTATGATCAGGAAGAAGTGATGTGGCGCCAAAGAGCAAAAGTTTCGTGGTTAAAAGAAGGTGATCGAAACTCAAAATTTTTTCATTCCATTGCTTCAAATCGGAAGAGGAAAAATTTGATAAATGCTATTTGTGATGAAAATGGACATTGGCATAATTCTCGGCCTATGGTAGAACAAATGATTATGGGGTATTTTCGTGACATTTTACTAGCATCTCACCTGATATTAGTCAGATTCATGCTGTCGTTGGTGTTCTTGATAAACGGATTTCTCCAGAGATGAGTGCTCAATTGGATAGAAATTTCACCAAGGAGGAAATTAAAAGAGCAGTTTGTGATATGGACCCGAATAAAGCAGCAGGTCTGGATGGAATGTCTCCAAGTTTCTTCCAACGTTTTTGGCATATAGTTGGGGACAAGGTGAGTGACATGGCTTTGTCTTTCCTGAATTTGGGTGCCCCGTTAATGGACATTAATAAAACCAATGTAGTTCTTATTCCAAAGATTCCTAATCCTGTTACTGTCAAGGACTACCGGCCTATAAGTCTTTGTAACGTGATTTTTAAAATCATATCGAAGACATTAGCAAATCGCCTGAAGGAAGTCTTGCCCCAGATATTGGTCCAACGCAAAGTGCTTTTGTTCCTGGTAGGATGATTCATGATAATGCTATGGTTGCTTTCGAAACCGTTCATTATTTGAAAAACAAACGGAGTGGCGCTGATGGTTATATGGCATTAAAATTGGACCTGAGTAAAGCCTATGATCGAGTTGAATGGGATTATCTGGAAGCCGTGATGCGACAGATTGGTTTCTCTGATAGATGGATTTCTTTGGCTATGGCTGGGGTTAAAACAGTATCTTATTCTTTCTTAATTAATGGAGATTTTACAGAGGAAGTGAAACCAGAGAGAGGGCTTCGACAAGGGGATCCGCTATCTCCATATTTGTTTCTTCTTTGTATGGAAGGATTGGCATCCTTATTGTATCATGCGGAAAGAAGAGGGGATATCAAAGGAGTCGCAATTGCTAGGACTGCTCCCCGTGTATCTCATTTGTTTTTTGCGGATGACTGCTTACTCTTTATGCGGGCAACTTTGGCAGAGTGTGATTCTATTCTACAAGTATTGAAAGTATTTGAGGTGGCCTCGGGACAGATGATAAATGTAGACAAATCAGCTGTGTTGTTTAGCAAGAATGTCATGGATTCACTTCGAATTTTGATCATGCAGAAGTTAGGAGTGGAGAAGATTTTGGCAAAGGACAAGTACCTTGGGATGCCAATCATGATTGGGAGATCGAAGAGAGTCGAACTAGAAGGGATTAAGGATAGGTTATGGAAACGAATCAGCAGCTGGAATGGTAGATTCCTATCAATTGCAGGCAGAGCGGTGTTAATTCAAGCAGTGGCACAAGCTATTCCCACTTACCTAATGAGTTGTTTTAAATTCCCAACAACTTTTCTACAGGAGTTAAATAGGATGATTGCCAGATATTGGTGGGGTGGAAATGTGTCAAGAAGAAAAATTCATTGGAAATCTTGGGACGCCCTGTGTGTATCGAAATTAGATGGGGGTTTGGGGTTTCGGGATTTTGAGGCTTTCAATTTAGCTTTGTTGGCTAAACAAGGTTGGAGAATTATTCATGAGGAGTCTTCTCTTTGTTCTCGAGTTTTGAAGGCCAAATATTTCAAAAATGACTCGTTTTTGACAGCCACTCTTGGAAGTAATCCATCTTTTCTATGGCGAAGCTTATTGGCTGGTAGGAACGTCATCAAATTGGGTTCGCGATGGAGGGTTGGTGATGGTACATCGATTGATATCTGGGCGGATAATTGGATTAATAAGTCTCCTTCATATCGGCCAGAGCCTAGACCAGGTATACTGTGTCAACCGACTACGGTAAGCTCTCTGATGGATAATGGCCATTGGGATATAGATATAGATCTGCTGCAGGAATTGTTTGACTCGGAGGATGTAAGTAGAATTCTTTGCATTCCTTTGTCTATCTTGTCG
>AWUE01012360.1:0-23949 GCA_001974825.2 Corchorus olitorius
AACGATATTAGAAGCGTGAAAAACCCTAAAATATTTTTGGCGTTGAATTATAAGATTTTTCTGAGTATTGTGGCCAAAAATTATGGAAAAACTTTTCGCATAAGTTTTTTGCAAAATTTTAGCTGAAATCGTGTACTAACCATCATGGTTTTTGGCTAAAAATATGTTTCTATGCCCTGACTCAGTTTTGCATGATTTTTGGCAGAAAGACTTCTCGAAATATCTATATTCATCTAATCAAATCTCTCAGCCACAATGGATTTACGGATTTATTTTTACGAGAATTTGAATCTTGTTTCGATTTAATTAGAAATAAATTAAAAAAATGGAAAAACTATATTAGAAGCGTGAAAACCCTAAAATATTTTTGGCATTGAATTATAAGATTTTTCTGAGTATTGTGGCAAATAATTGTGGAAAAACTTTTCGCATAAGTTTTTTGCAAAATTTTAGCCGAAATCGTGTACTGTTACATTACGGTTTTTGGCTAAAAATGCATTTCGGGGCCTTGACTCTGTTTTGCAATATTTTTGGCAGAAAGACTTCTCGAAATATCTATATTCATCTAATCAAATCTCTCAGCCACAATGGATTTACGGATTTATTTTTACGAGTATCTGAATCTTGTTTCGATTTCATTAGAAATAAATTCTAGAAAAAATGTAAAAACGATATTAGATGCGTGAAAAACCCTAAAATATTTTTGGCGTTGAATTATAAGATTTTTCTGAGTATTGTGGCAAATAATTGTGGAAAAACTTTTCGCATCAGTTTTTTGCAAAATTTTAGCCGAAATCGTGTACTGTTACATCACGGTTTTTGGCTAAAAATGCGTTTCGGGGCCTTGACTCTGTTTTGCAATATTTTTGGCAGAAAGACTTCTCGAAATATCTATATTCATCTAATCAAATCTCTCAGCCACAATGGATTTACGGATTTATTTTTACGAGTATCTGAATCTTGTTTCGATTTAATTAGAAATAAATTCAGAAAAAAATGGAAAAACGATATTAGAAGCGTGAAAAACCCTAAAATATTTTTGGCGTTGAATTATATGATTTTTCTGAGTATTGTCGCAAAAAATTGGTGAAAAACTTTTCGGGTTAGTTTTTTCCAAATTTTAGCCGAAATCGTATACTAACCATCACGGTTTTGGGCTAAAAATGAGTTTCGGGGCCCTGACTCAGTTTTGCATGATTTTTGGCAGAAAGACTTCTCGAAATATCTATACTCATCCAATCAAATCTCTCAGCCACAATGGATTTACGGATTTATTTTTACGAGTATCTGAATCTTGTTTCGATTTAATTAGAAATAAATTCAGAAAAAAATGGAAAAACGATATTAGAAGCGTGAAAAACCCTAAAATATTTTTGGCGTTGAATTATATGAATTTTCTGAGTATTGTCGCAAAAAATTGGGAAAAACTTTTCGGGTCAGTTTTTTGCAAAATTTTAGCCGAAATCGTATACTAACCGTCACGGTTTTTAGCTAAAAATGTGTTTCGGAGCCCTGACTCAGTTTTGCATGATTTTTGGCAGTAAGACTTCTCGAAATATCTATATTCGTCTAATCAAATCTTTCAACCACAATGGATTTACAGATTTATTTTTACGAGTATCTGAATCTTGTTTCGATTTCATTAGAAATAAATTCAGAAAAAAATGGAAAAACGATATTAGAAGCGTGAAAAACCCTAAAATATTTTTGGCGTTGAATTATAAGATTTTTCTGAGTATTGTGGCAAATAATTGTGGAAAAACTTTTCGCATTAGTTTTTTACAAAATTTTAGACGAAATCGTGTACTAACATTAATTCAAAAAATATGAAACAAAAATTTGATTAATTTATTCTCAATAATTTCTAAAAATTTAGAGAAATTTAATCTTTTCAAAATTAACATTGACATTATATTACACAATATGCAACTTAAAATATGTTTCAAACAAAACTTCAACCCAACACTGACATTATATTACACAATATATATAACTTAAAATATATTTCAAACAAAACTTCAACCCATGTGTGGAACACGTGGCAAATTACTAATATATATTATATATATATATATATATATAAAGTTGCATAAAGTGGAAGGGAAACAAAAGTGTTGCTTCTCAATCTAACAGGGGTTTTGAAATGGAATACAATGGTCATAATCACCATGTTTCTCCATTACCGGACATTAATTTTTGTGTAGGCAGTCAATTTCTTCGATTTCTTTTTATCTTGTCTCATCAAAGGAACATAGAATTTCAATTTCCTTTTGGCCATAATTATCCCTCAAATTGGTTAAAAGCATAGTAGAATTTAACTGTTCAAGTCAACTATATATCTATCCATCATCAAAATCTTCATTCTAAATCAGTTACACACACATATATATAGCACTTCCAATTTCAAGTTGCAACTTGAATAATGAATATGTTGTCCCTACGACTGTCGAGCACTTAGTTGATTAATTTTTCAAAAGCTGGGGGCTTAAGTAAAATTCCTAAAGTCAAACCCTAATTTAGCACACACATTTTAATTAGTCAAAATCTTAATTAACCATCAACTCTGCTCAGCTCAGCTCAATCTTCTTTGAAATATTGTATATATTCTTTTCGTCATTGATGGTACCATGGCTTTTTTCTGAGGTGGTTGGTGTGGGTGGAAACTAAATGGAGATTTTATTTTATGGTAGAGCTTAATTTTCAATCTATATTTAATGATTTTTTTCCCTTTTTGCTAAAGATAAATTTAAAAGTTTTGTGGACATTTTAGGACAGAGATTAGAGTTAATCAGTCTCGTATCAATTTTGATTGTGTATTTATATGTAGTTATAATAAGGTTAAAATATATTAAATTGGGCAAAAGTTAATATCGTATACACACAGATGAGAAATTATTAGTGTTTTGGCATTTGAGCAGATTAATTATGCCATTGTATTTCAAATATCCGAGCATTTATTTCAAGTAATCAGATCATGTTCTTCATAATGGGTTAATCTAACTTGAACAAAGTTATGTAAAAAAAAAGAGTTCGAATTCTCTATCTTCAAATATAAACGATAATTAAAAAAATGTGATTGTACAATAATCAACATGTGATAAACTATAATATTTGACATACATATGGATGCATGCACCGGGCAGAACCAAAAACAATTAGTTCTTTTTTACTTAGCCTAAAGCTCATCATAACTTATATTAATCAAGTTGCTGAAATTAATGCATTAGAAATTGGTGCCCAAAAGAACTTTTTTTTTTTTGGTGAATCCCAAAAGAACTTTTTATACATCAAATCGGATGTAAGAATATAAAGAAAACCCATATAAGAAAAGGATTTGACAATCATTTCATATATAAAAAGGGATAAAATGTCGGTAAAACTCTTATGTTCAATTTCTAATGTCAAGTTTGAAACTATACATTTTGGTGTGAGAGGTCATCACCCACTTAGGCCTTATTAGCCGCCTGATCATGGCTCAAATTAATTCAACAGAAAACGCTTCGAAACTTCCTTTTTATTTTCCATCTTTTTCAAATTTTTTTGCTAATTATATAAAGTAAAATTATATAATACACTATCAGTTGAATTACACATGCGAAGTTTAAGGATTGACATATCGTTTAGGAAATTATTTTTAATATTAAATACAAAATTAATTAAGAGATTGATGGTATGTATTAACACCTTAATTTTTGGAGTCAAAACTTTACACCAACGATGTATTGTATACCATTTCTACATAAAAAGCAAATACTAAACGATAGGGGTCTTTTTCTAAGAAAAAAGAAAAGCATATCGGTACAAATTTCTACAGTCGAAATAAGGTGGTTGTTCCTGTTCCTGTATTATATATGTATAGCAATAAATGAAAAGTGTTTTCGTGCATGTAAATTCAAAAAGATATGTACGTGCCTTATCCTTGAATTGTTTTGCCCACATGTTTTTCTAGATGTTTTTGGGTTTAATTATGATAAAAGAATATTGTTCATTATTGTTCATTATCTCAATAGTATTTTAATTTGAGTTTCGGGTGGAAATTAGATTTTTGATTTTTAAAAAGAAAGAAATAAAGAAAGAAATTAAGTAATATATAAAGGGATTATTCCAAGAAGATTTGGGAAAGAATTTTGAGAGCCTGCAATTTGTAATTTGAGAATAACAGTTGGAGATTGGCAAAGCGAGTTTCATTGGCTACTACAAAAACTTAAAAGGGAAGTCTCTTTTATCTTTAGTTTTAAAGTTAATATAGAATGCTTATCGCTATGTTGTTTGGAGAGAATGGAATTATAGGGTGTTTCAACAGAAAATGCAAACAGTTGATCAATCCCTTCAAGCTATTGTTGAGTCTGCTAGATTTCGATTACTTGGTTTTCAAAATGTTGCCAAGGATCCTGCTAATATTTTCCTTTGTAAAAGTTGGAATTTAAATCTTGACTGATAGTTACCTCTTTGAGTGCAGTTGTTAAAGTAACTAGTATGAGTAGCAGTTCTTACTCCTGTTACTACTTGATGAATACACACATATTTATTAAAAAAAAAGTAATTGATATATATGGTGCCACTTATCAATTATATATTACTCGATGAATACACACATATTTATATAAAAAAAAAGAGTAATATATATGGTGCCATATATCAGTTATATCATGCTACATAAATCTGTCAAGATAGTGTAAAAATCCAAGCATTGTCGGCCCTAGAAATAGAATTGCAATATGGTGACGTTCGTATAGAGAAATTATATCATTGTGGTACTGCAAATTTTGACACGTTGTTTGAAAATAAAGATACACGAGAGAAATGTGTTTAATCATCATTTAACTCAATTATTAATTAGTGATTAATTGAAGCGTAACCTGAAAGTTTAGTTAATTAATAAATAAAATGCTTGTTCAACACTTTGATGTAATTTGGTTTGCATATATCCATGAATGAATACATATATTTGTGATTGAAGTGTTCTATATATTGGGCTAAAATTTTTTAATGAATAAATAAAACCTTGAATTTATACTGATTAAGTATATCTAGTTATGAAGGGAGGGAACAGATAGTTATGAACTTATGAGTTATGAACATATAAATATTAGCTATAATGATAGTTGATTTTACGTAATTTGTAGCTGTTGTATTTGCTATGAACATTGGAAGTATAGAAAGGATATATACAGAATATTTGTTGGTGTTTTGTCACCAGCTAAGAGAGATGCACCAAGACAATACTTCAATGGTACAAAAGAGATTAAATATTGATTAGTCTTTGTTAACACTAAACAAAAAAATTATAGCTTAAATAAAAATAATTATAGCTTAATTATTGGTTTATTATTCCCATAAAAAATTATTGGTTTATTATCATTAGTAATAATTAATTATTGGTGTATTATCATTTGATTAGTGTTATTAGTGTTTATTGGTACATTATCATTTGATTAACACATTATCATTTGATTAGTGTTGATGATTAAATATTGATTAGTCTTTGTTAACACTAAATAATTAATGAAATGATCTTCTAATAAATATATGTGATGTTATAAACAGACACTTGAATAACTTTAATCGGACATGTGGATTGAAAATTATATGATATTAAATAGATTAGGAATTGAAGGTTAAATCTTCCAACCCATAATTGTAAAGGACTAAATAGTATAAAGCATAAAAGTATGAGGATCATTTGATAAATAATCCAGCAAAAAAATATATTTGTTTATGGAGATGAAACATAAAAATTTCCTCTCGAACCCTCCACGAAACTCATCAATCAAATTCATAAGCATTTTTTAGAATCAAAATATTAAAATTGGCTTTTGAGTCCTTAATGAAAGTTGTAGACCATGAAATTACCTTTAAATAGACACCTAAAAAACATTGATCGGACAAATAGGAAAAAAAATAAAAGAATTAAAGCCGAAACATTCAGTTGTCCGACCCAGAATTGTAAAGGATTAAATAGCATAAAGTATAAAAGTACGAGGATCATTTGATAAATAATCCAAAAAAAATGATTTGTTTATTAAGAGTGGGACCCACCAAATAGTAACTTTATCTTAAAGTTCCCAAAACACCCTCAATAATCAACAATAATAACGAAATTACCGAGCATAAAAGTACCGAAATACCCCTGACAATTTGTTCTTGAATGAATATAATGAATCTTATAGTTGGATAAAAGGGTAATTCCATTTCCAACTTTACTTTAATATATATATGTTGTGTTATGTTATATACGTATGTTTTGGATAAAAAAAAGAGTGTTAATTCTATTAGGATCATCCAAAAAATGGGTGGTTTTAGGATTCCACTAAGATGGTGCCACCTAATCAAATCTAATCAAATTTGAATCATCATCAAATTCTAATTTACACCTTACCACACCTAATTAAATTTTTATTAATTACTTAACCTTAGTTAAAATTGAATAATTTTTTAAAAAAAATTTATTTTTAACTTACCTTTTCTTTTTTTTTTATTTGCACCGTGACTTTTTTTGATAAATTTTATTAATTTTTTTAATGAGGTTAAGTAATTAATAAAAATTTAATTAGATGTGATAGGGTGTAAATTAGAATTTGATGATGATTCAAATTTGATAAGATTTGATTAGATGGCACCATCTTAATAGAATCCTAAAATCACCCTTTTTAGGATGATGCTAATAGAATTTAATCTCTAAAAAAAATAAGTATAATGTATGTTTTCTTGTAAAACATGAAAGTAGATCCTAAAATAACAGTCGCGTGATCCATCAATCACATCAATAGAGTGCTATACAAACTTTAATTTTCATTATCGTATAACCTCAGTTATTAAAAAGATAAAATAAAAACCCCAATAAAATAAAATAAGTATCTGGAAACTATTGATTAATAATTTCTTGGTGCTTCATGACTTATTACAATAATTTATATATACAATTATATCCATCTATATATAAAATATATGGGTAAATTACAAATTTAGCTACTAAACTTTAAGTAAGTTTCTATTAATTTTGGTGACTTAACTATGAAAAGTAATGATTTGGTCATTTGGAGTTTGTAAAATTAAATATTTTAGTCACTAAACCTTTAATTTGCTTTAAAAAACCCTTAATTTGTTTAGATGGCATGTAATTGAACATGTCACATGACATAGTCACATCATCATAATATGTGATTGGTGATCAAAATATTCAAGTTTGCAAATATAAAGTAAATGATCAAAACATTACTTTTTATAGTTGAATAACCAAAATAAAAAGTTGTTAAAAGTTAAATGATCATATATAATTTACCCTAAATATATATATATATATATCAAAATCGTTTTTTTTAATTAATCTTCCTTGGACCAGTCGACAATATCTCATATATATATATATATATATATGGGAGATCTATATATCTTACCAACAAAATTATATTTGGAGCCAATCTTAAAACAACATGATTCACACCACCTCTGCCCACTTCTATTATTTGCATATATATAACTTATTAATTACAATGTGTACAACAATGCAAAACTAGCTAGATTTGGCAAATCTACCTTTGTCCCTCATTTTGTTTTTAAGTCACGCTTATACCTTAATATATAATATTCACTTTAAATGAACCCCAATTTTTTGTCGCTTTAAAAAGATTATTTTTTCCTTTAAAAAGAAGATATTATTTTAGTTAAAATAAACACATCCCACTATGTAATTTTTTAATTCCATCATCTGTATATATAATATGATCTCGTAATTATATCTATATATTAACAAATAAAAATATATTAATTAATTAATTAATTAGTCTGTGTGACTTGTTAATATGTAGAATGTTGAACTTTTAGTTTAAGTAATCAAGATTCAAATTATAACAAAGAAGAGAAGATTAATAATATCCTTTTGATATCCGAACCTTGACTAAATTATTTTATAAATTTTATTTCTTAAAAAAAAAATCTAAGCTTATAAACCTTAGAAAAAGTAGGTGTTATTGTTAATCTGAAGTTTCCAAGCAAAATCTTTGCAGATTTATAGAAGAATTATATGGTTGGTGCAGTTATATATTGGTAGAATCTTCTATATCCTACATGGGTCAAACAAGGTATTATATATATGTGGTATAATAATAGTATATATAGCCTTGCATAATAAGCTTCTATATATAACTTTATAGTTGGCACTTGGCATATATCCTTTACTATTTAGAATGCCTTAAATCGATTTCTTTCTTTTCTTTTTAAAATGCAAACCTGTGACAGCAGCAATTGATCATCTGTTGTTTAGATTAATAATATTGCAATTCTATTGTATATAATATATACATATTAACCCTTTTATCGATAACTCAAATTGTGAAATAAACTAGCAGGCTTATTTTTGAGAAAAAAATATTAATCACTTTATTGAATTACAATATAACATATATAATGTTCCTTTTTATTATGTTTTTGGTCTAAATTTATGCCTTCGTAATGTTGGATTTGCCGACAACTCTTTGAGGACTTTCAGATCGATATAGTACTTGGTTTGCTTATTAGGAATGTGGTACATTAATTCTCTGAGTGGAAAATCTTGCTGTGGAAAACCTTATAGCTAGAGAGAGGCACTGCCACTTTGAGTCAACCAACTCCATTAACAGATTACTGTTGAATTGTTTAAGCCGACATTTCTATATGTTGAACAAAAGTTTTTCTCAAATCCAATGCCACAATTTATCCCAAAATGGAACAAGATTTCATTTATCTATACGTTCAATCTTTTCGTGTGGAGCATTATGATAATTCTCTCTAGCTTTTCCCCCTTTTTTTTCTTTTTTTTTTCCTTTTCTCTCTTCAGAGAAGAAGTAAGAAAAATAAATGTACATAAGCCGTAGACGTGACATTTTTATATCTTATTTAGATTCAAGTTTCTTCGATTATAGTTCTTTGTTGGTAGATATGATTTGTAAATATGGAAATTATCAACTGAAATTTCACTATTTATAAATTCATATAATTGGATTGACGATTGGCTTAATCTTGGAGATGTGGTTGCTTCTTAGGCTTCTAAACTTTTGTAAATAATATGATAATTTATTTGCTACTTTAAATAATATGATAATTAATAATAATAAAATGGAGAGAAAAATTAGGTTTGGGAAAAAGGAATATATAAATTAATTATAAAAGCCTTTCGCGGAGTCACATATATATATAGGTGCGGACCTAACATTTAGAGAGGTCCAACCTAATATCGGGTTATAGGAACGACTCATCTCATAAACATTCTTCATCACCTTTTCCAATTTTTCTTATTGAGGTACACAATACAATCATATAATAAGCAACTATGGGTTCTAAACCTTGCGCAATTCATATTTTGATCATTTCGAACTGTACAAAAACTTCATGTGTGTAAAATGTTTCGTTTAACATGTGTTCGATCCGCTTATTACACAAAAACTTCATATATCACAATTATGTCAACACAAGTAAGACACGAAGCATGTTTAGGCCAATGGGAGCTGACACAGTTAGTTAAGGTTCGGACTCTTCATGCACCCCACCTAGGTTTAAATCCCACTAACCGTAGTCTCCTATTTGATAGGCGATCTGTAAATCCCGAAAAACCTGCAGGTGATCGATGGATCCGTAAATTCCAAAAATGGATCAGCGATTTACCCTGACCTTGGAGATGGGATAGACACCCCTACTCCTAAACTTTTTTTTTTTACTAAAAAAAGGAGAAGCATGTTTAGGTCAAAGGTATTCATTAATTTCGTGTGATTAATCTACGTCGTCCTAACGTATATATATGTCAGGTCCAAAATTATCAAGTCTAACTTTATCCCCTACCATAGAGATATGGTAGAGTATTAATGGTACCCTCCCGCTCGGCAAACTATGGTTGACTTGATGAATTAGTTCATATAGTCAAAATAACTATCCATGTGTAAAAGTTAATTATCATGTGAATTAACTATTTATGAACATGTTAAACATTATAGCCTAATTCCTAATTCGAGGTCGCCAATTGTTTGAGCAAAGCGTGAGGTAGGGGGACAATGTTTTAATTTATTTATTTATCTATATATATGATATTTATATTATATGATATATAATGGTCGCATGAGTATGTAATAATGGTCAGCCACTTGAACCAACATATATTTATAAACAAAGGACAAGTAGACTAATATGATAACCTTCAGTTACATTTTTTTATATATGGTAAGAAAAGGAAAAGGAGGCATTGTCTTTAGGCATGTATGATGATTATTTTTTATTATTTGTGAAGCACTTAATGATTAAAAAATTTATATTATAATTAATATACTAATTTGGTTTATAATATATGTTTTGTTAGGGTTGGAGATGAGAGTGGGAAGAGAGAATGGAGAGAAAGAGATGGTGGTGCAGGTATAGAGTAATGGTGGCGCATGATTTGATATGATATCTAATTATAATTTTATTATTATTATATGATTATTATTATTATTTTTTGGGGTTTAACGTATCATAGATGAATGCTTAAAGATTTGGAAGACTTATATGTTAATTATCTTAGTTTGACTGCCTTTTTGTTTTAAGATCTTTAATAAGGGAAAGGGACCATGCTTCACTTCTCACTTGTCTCTCTTTTGTCTTTTCGATAATTGTAAGAACATCTTAATTTGATACATATATAGTCTAACTTTTATTCAAGGTTCTTGGGCATGGGTACGCAAACCTAATTAACAAAAACTAGATTTTAATTTTATTTTTACTAAAGAAGTTTTCCTATACAAATGCTTGTACTGAATTTTGGTTAGTTAGTTCAAACCTTCCATTAAAAATACTAAGATCTTTTTTGCGATGTGAACGAAAAAGAAGAAAAAAAGCTATAAGTATATAAAAATTGAAAAGGAAATGGCAAAGAGTTATAAAAAATATGGGGTGATAAATAAATATAATTCAAATAAGACACAAATCTTTGTCCTTAAAGTTTATGTTATTCATACATAATATGTTTCTTTGTATATTTTGGAGCTTTAGCAACAATCCCAATTAGCCATCAGGCATTGGCCTGGTGGTAGGGTACTGGACTCTTAGTTCCAGCCTATCCAGACCATGAGGTCTTGGGTTCAACTCTCACGGAATATGAATTTGTTTGTAAGGGAAGGGGGGGTTTGTTGGCTCATAGATTAACGTTTCGATAATGTAATTAATATAACTAATCATGTAGTGGTGTATGGGTATTCCTGGTGCGTTTGTAATTCCAATCACTTCAAGAAATGAAAATAATTCTTATCTAAAAAAAAGCAACAATCCCAATTAAAAAATGATTTAAGACAAGGGGCTAGAATTTAACAAGGAAATAATCATTAGATCTCACAATCCATTAAAACACGTGAAACCAAACTTAGGGCTGCTTTTTTTTTTTCTTTTCTTTTGGAGTATAGTTTTTGCCTATAGGCATTTTTACCTGCAATTTTTATTTGGTAGTTTACACTTGTTCAGTAATTACTCTATCACAATAAAATTGACTCTTTTTTAGTTAAAACTGATTTTTATTCATCGAGAAGGAAAATGATTACAAATGTTTTAGGGTAAATAACCTAGCCACTCTTTGATCACTTAGTACACACCCAAATTTGACTATATTATAAGAAAGCACATTCGCTTCTTGATTAATAAAAACGAAAAAAATCGAAATAAATTCTAAGAAGAGAGTAATTACATCATAAATCAAGTAGGCATCAGATCATAACAAATTTAGGCCCTTGAAAATCTCTTCAATTGCCTGTTTACTATCAGACTCCACAAGCAGGCTCGAAATAAAATTGACTTTTAAACTTTGAATTGTAATTAATTATTATAATATATTACAAAAACTCCTAGTTGCATATTTTCCTTAATTAACAAGTCCAAAAAATATAAATTTAAGCCAAAAAAAAATCTCCACTTTGAAAGTGCGCGTGTGCATGAACATGGCAGCTAAGATGAGAGCACTAGTTTGGAACTGGAACCACTAATCAATACCCACTCGTGCAAAGGGTTTTTTTTTAAAAAGGTTTATGTCTAATCATTGTTTTGTCTTAGGATAATCTCTTTCATATATGCCCTCCTGTCCTTATTACCTGCCAAAAAGTGTTTTTATTTCTTGTTTAGTTACTTTTATGCCCTCTTCCATTCCCCCCATTTCTTAATATACTAATAAAAATAAATTAATTTTGCTGTGACAGGTGAGAAAATGGGGTATTTACTTATTATAATTCAGCTAAAGATTTAGATGCGTGGATGCCTTAGTCAAAGTAGGTCGTCATATAAATGAAGATTATGAAATGCTTTGAGATTCACATAATGACTTAAAAGTCTTTTAAAGAGTCAAATGCTTTCATAGCTTTTTTTTAAAGAGATTTATAGAAGTTCTTAATTAATTTATTAGTAGTTTTTAGCTTCATTTTGTAATGAAAAAAATGATGGGGAGATTATATATTCTTGGTAGATGCTAGCTAGACACCTAATCTTAATGCTGATTCAATAGTGATCAGTTCAAGTAGTTCGACATTTTTTTTTTAAGTAAAGTTCGAGTTCAATCTTGTGAGTGTAAAAAATCATTGTTGAGAAAATTTTAATCTCTACTCCTGGACTACGTGATTTTATAAGAAACTTTTTTTCCTTCTTTTTTTTTCTCAGGCAAACCCCTTAAACCTTTTAATTAAGATCATTGGTTGTGACAAAAAAAAAAGGAAACTTTGACAACGAGGACAATTGATATAAGTGATAGGAAAAAAAAAAGTTTACGTGAGGAGAAACTATCTTAATCCGCGAGCTCAGAATATGTCACAAGTCTCAGAAAATGATTTATAGTGGTATTTACATATAGTTCATCAATGAGGACATGACTCAAATCTCAAATCTTTCGAACAAAAATCTAATGCCATACCAATTCAATCAACTCAATTGGTGAAAGTTGTTAAAGTTTTCAAAATTCAAAGCATTGTTACTAAAATTAATTTACTCTATCACCACATCGCACAATTGATGGCTTCCTCCACGCTTAACTTCCACATTGAGTAAGGTGTTGAAAAATGAGATAGGAGTAAAAGTATAATTGAAGAAAAGTATAATTCTTTCTGTGATCTACGATTAAGTAGACTAAGAGCATAAAAAGGAAAAAGGTATAGGGACAAATATCACTAAAGGAAACATAAATCCCATTTCCTCCATACCAAACTCAAAGAAACGAGACCTTTAAAACCATTTAAGTCTTTCAAGCTCTAACATTTAAAACAAAACAAATGTCATTGTTTTAAATATATTTGTCGATACCAAAAAAGAAAAAGTATGTATGGGAAGAGCTTGACCAAAATTGCAAATAATAACGATCATGGTTTGCTTTTGTCGTAGGGATATTCTGCCTGCCTACCTCAATTTGACTGATCAATTATTAGCATTGCAGCTGGAAAGGTTTTTCATGGCCATTTTAGACGGTTGTTAATCAAATCTTTCTCATATTGCACTGCTTTTTTTTATTGTTTTCAAATTTGTAAAAGGCTTAAGCCTATGGTTTCATTTATTTGTGTTGTAGTTCTCAACTTTTCAGTTGTTGGTTTCTTATACCTTTTTTTTATTGCAGCATGTTGGTTTCTTATATATACCTATATATATTGCTTTCACGTGAAACATTTCTCTGTTTTTTTTTTTTTGTACATCACACACATATATATATTTTTTTGCATACTATAATATATATATATATAGCAGTTTTTTTTTAATATATATAGCATTAGTTTTCAAAATATATTTTTGGGTTTCATATAAATATATTTTTTTTTATTAAATTTGTCTCATATAGTTTAAGCCTATGGTTTTAATAACTGAAATTTAATTAAAAATGTTTTTTTGGTAAGTTGAATAAGAATTCATTGAAGATTTGATGATATGTATAATCTTGACATAGATTTGTGAACCTCCTCTAAATGTCATGTGTATCATTTTCTATTTCTTTTTTTACCTTATCGGTATCCAAAGTTTCGCCATGACTGATATGAATCTAATCCGTTTTACGGAGCTGGTTTTGGTGGGTGAGTCTACCAACGGAGACAGTTATGTACACAAAGTCTCAAACCTAAGACCTATTTAAGTTAAAACAAGTCGCTTACCACTTGATTCATTGGTATATACATCATTTTCATTTTTGGTATAGATAGATATCTTGTTTTTTTGCCTTTTAGATATATTTGCCTATATTTGTCTTCGCTCTTTTTCCCAATTTCAAACAATCGCTGCTTTTGTGGAATTACTTTACCCTTTCTATAATTTCATGTTTCACGCATTTTTTCAATTTTCACGTGAAAAAGAATCATATGAATCTTCTATAACTTCTCTATAATTACTTTGATCATAACTTTTCAGAATACAAATCCTCAGTCCTCATCTAATTGGATTCTACTTTCTACGAACATCTATTCTTATTTATCTTTAGCATAAATATGACTAGAATTCAGTTATAAATTGTCGATTATATGTAACAATAACCATGAATAGAGGGGGACTGGGAAGAAATTCCAAATTATTCATCTTGTATGCACTACTTCAATAAATTATTCATCTTTTATACACTTCAATGGAAATCACAATTTGAGCTCTCTTCTTGTACCTTTTATGTTAGTTTAGGGTTTAGGAAAGAGTATTAATTAATGAAAAAAAAAAAAAAACTACCAAAGAGTCACGCTTTTAAGACAGCGTGTGGGAATAGGAATTTCTCGTACACAGTGTCTTGGACAGTGACAAAAATAAAAAATAAAAAATATTTCATAAAAGAATTAAAATGAAATAAATAGAGGTTTGAAATTGAAGGGGAAAAAGAGAAATAGAAATTAGAGTAGTGGAGGAGCAGATTCACTGATCTACAGACTGGTGGAAGCAGATGATGGGGTGGCTGAGAAATAAAGCATTCTTTTTAATCACCAAAAATGAAAAAAAATGGAATGAATAATAAGATCCTGTCCCTACCCTTGTCAAGTTACAACTTGGCTAATAATTTTTTTTATTTAATTTGTAATCTAAAGCTACGGCTAACTTTGTGAAATCAAATTAAAAAAATGTGTTATGGAGCATCTAATTAATTAACTAACTAATTAAAGAAGAAGCCCTTTTCACTCTGTCACTTTCTTTACTTGATTCTTAATTTTATTCTATACTTTTCTCATCCCAATGAATTTCTAAGGTTTATCTAAACAGCTGCCCTGGCCCTGCTTAAGGTTAATTCTACTTTAATTATTTGTGAAATAGAAAAATAATACTAGTTGGAAAGATGCCTGAAATTCAATCCCGAAACTTTATATAGTAGATATAAATTCAACATTCTATTAACAGATCATGTCACTATGAACCGAACTTCGAAAATTGATGGCTCTCTTCAATTTTATTATAGTAATTATCTTATGATAAACATAATCCTAACAAAAACTAATGATTGTTACCTACAAAAACAGAGGATTAAAAGGTTCAAAAGTTCGATTCTCTTCATCTTCTCCACTTTTTTTCCAAAAAGAAATCCTATCAAAAGCATGATCAACTTCCATCTCTATCTCTTCTTTTCAAAGGGGGTGAAAAATTTCGGAACAATGATGTTCTAGTATTTATCAAGAACCTAAAGTTGTCACTCCAAAAAAAAAATTCAAGGATCCAATGGCTTCAAATACACTTGGACTCCATATTTCGGCTTTATAGTCATGACAACGATGGGAGCATGGCGATAACTCTCCGAAATGTTGAAGCTAAACTTGGAGATTAACATGGCTAATATGATCTTAGCTTCCATTATAGCAAAAGATTGGCCAATACAATTCCGAGGGCCAGCTGCAAATGGCATGAAATGTCGACTTGAGGCATAAGGTCTTGAAAACCTTTCAGGATTGAATTCATTCGCATCTTTGCCCCATAATTCCTCGCTATGATGTATGGCTAAAACTGGAATCCATATCGATATTCCCTTGGGGATAAAAAGATCACCCAATTTTATGTCCTCGAATGCCATTCGGGGCAGCACAGTTGCCGGAGGGTATAGTCTTAATGACTCGTTTATCACCATATTTAGCTGCAAGTTTCAAACAGTACAATGTTAAAACTTGTTTATTAGTAAAATTGAACATGGTAATGCATATAAAAATTTTAGACTTTTGTAATGGGAAAATATTGGGAAGTGCTTTGACTCTCCTTTATAGCAATTAGGCCAGCGAAGCAAGCTAAAAAGTTTAATAATTGGGGGGGTTTTCTTTTTAGGTTTTGTTTTTAGCCAAAATATATAACAAGTGAAGGTACAAATTGTTGAAGTGGAGAGCCATCAAGTATAAGCTGTTCAATAGAATCTATATCAGGGTTCCTGGTGGAGACTAGCAAAGGAGGCTGATCCTTTTTGGACTGCTTTGTCTATATATATGAGAAGGTCCAACACTAATATTTTAGTACTATGATTTATAATTCATAATTAAATAAGCATGTTTTTTAACCAAAATTTAAATGATTAATGCTACCAAAACAGCTAGAATTAGCTAAGTAGGATATCTCTATAGGTACAAATTAGCCTTGTCCAAAAATAGGCCTAGTGGTTGAATAGTCTCCTACAAGTCCTACCCTTTCTTTTTGTTGGTTTAGGGTATCTCGTAGTCTGAAACTAATTTTTTTCGAGCCGAGAAAGTAATAATAGATTAAATTCCTTCTAACAAATATATTTTTGGGGATTGAACTTGTATTCTTTTTTTAGTCGGAATGAATTATTTACCATCTCAATAAATGATTACCCTTCTTCACACCCAAAAATAACCCCATGAAAACAAAATTAAAATCATCCTTCCTTGAGTCTTTTCCCACCAAAAGAATGTGGAGAGGGGACAACAAACAAAAAAAAAGGGGGGAAAATGGGTTATTAAAAGAAGAAGCTTATAATATTGCTTACCAGAGTTAGCTTGGGGAGTTGATCAACAGAAGGAACTCCACCATTGCAGACATGTTTGATCTCAGCTCGAACTTTGTCTTGCCAAGTAGGGTTGCTGGCAAGTAACATGACAGTCCATGTAAGTAAAAGGGAAGTCGTTTCATGTCCAGCAAAGAAGAAAGTTTTCAATTCATCCATAACCATCTGCTGGTTTATGCTGAATCCGTCACTTCTCTTCTTTTCCATCTCATTCAGAAGCATACCCAACAAATCATTCCCATATGAACTACTCCGACCGATCTCAACACAATCTCTTCTGCTTTGTATGATCTCCAACAGTAATCTGTCAACTTCCATCTTCAAAGACTTTATGTCTCTGTTATATTTGGTCGGAAGGAACCTGAAAAACAAAAAAAATTAATGAGAAAAACAGAATCAGGGGTCTTTTCAAACCAAAAAAAAAACTAGAACTAACTTGAAAATGATGGATCGAATCTTGTAAAGTTGATTTTAACAGAAAAAATTACCGGCTTCCTGGAAAGCAAAGGTGTCTGCTGGCTTCAGCACAGAGATGTTGCAGAGATGTTAAAAGATGGAATATTTGTTTTCCTTTCTCATAACTGCTTGCGAATTCGGTTTTTGCAATTATATCAGCCGTAAGTCTGGCCATGTATTCCCCAATTTCAAACTCTGTTTTCCCAGATTCCACTGCATTTTCCAGTGATTTAAGCATCTGCTTCGTGCATTCCACCATGTGCCCTGAGTAACTCTGTTTTTCCATAATTCCAGAAAACCCAACCATTTTAAATATAATCAAAACCCCGAAAACAAAATCAAAACCCATATCAGAATTCATATTATTATTATTATTAATTACCTTAAGTTTATCTCCCATGAATGCTGGAGCAGCTATATGTCGTTGATGATACCAATCCTGACCGTTGGCCATTAACAAACCTCTCCCAATGAAATGCTTCGAACCCTGTTGTTGCAGCCATGATTTCCCTGTTACAAGATGGTGCTTCGTCATTAATTCCTTGATCAACTCTGTTTCCGTCAAGCACATCCTCGGCTCAATCCCATGCCAGTAAATAAATCTTTTTCCTGTCAAAAAACCAAATTTGAAAAATACTAAAAATTTAATCGAAATTCTTATGTTATGTTGTCACCGTCATCGATGAAATTAAGATTGTTTTTTTTTTTAATTACAATATACATACCATAAGATTTAGACCAGGTGACATAATGCGGTAAAAGGCGGCCAACGATGTCATGGTGGATGGAATCCATGTCTTTGGCCGTGGATTTGGAGGTTAAGCTACACATTTCCTTCATGTTTCCAGTAACTCCGGCGGGTTTGGGGCCACACACTCCTTGCTGCGCCATGATTTTCCTGATACGTCTAGGATTCACCATGTAACAGTCAATTGTGTCAAGGAAGAGTTTAACGAGCAAGGCAATGAAGAGGATGAAAAGGGTCAACAAAAACACCACCAAAGCAGCCATGGACAGTCGAAACAATTTTTAATTTTTTCTCTTTTTTTTTCAATTTTTTTTCGGGGTGTGGTGTGGTATTAAATCAGTTCCAAGAAAGAAAACAGAGGGAGTAATGAAAGGAACTGAGAAGGGAAAATATTTTGGTGGGTTTAGTGGTATGCTAAGCAATGGAGCAAATTTATAGTAGAAGCTAAAGCCCATGAACAATTTTTTAAAAGGAAATAAATAGTAACAAAATTATAAAGAAAAAGTCCCTCAAAAAAATTATAAAGAAAAAGGAAAATAATTGGACTTTTTTGGACCAATAAATTGGAAGGAGCACATTGTTTAAGGGTTTAAGCACTAACGAAAAAGGAGGAGAAAAGGGTAAATTACAGTGAAATATTCAATTCAAAAAATTGGCTTGAAATGGGAAATTGTGACATTAGTGATCTGGAGGAGTTATGAATAGCAGGGAAAGGTTGACTCCCATGGTAATTACAATTTCCAGCAGCTTATTAATGACCAAACTGACAAGGAAAATTTTAGTAAACTTTCCTTTTGTGGGGGATTTTGTTTCCTTTATTTTCTCTAAGTATGGTATAGCCAACCCATAATTTTCCTTATATGTAATGTCTTGTACATGTTCAAGTTCAATTCACATTGTTTGTGAGTAGAAAAAAGAAATTTTTTATATTTTGTTTGAGATAAGAATCGTTTTCATTTCTTGAAGAGATAGGGATTACAAACGTACAGGAAGATCTGTACACCGCTACATGATTAGCTACATTACCGAAACGCTAATCTATGAACCAACAAACCCCTTCCCCAACAAACATACCCAATGAAATTTCATTACAATTTAAATAAATCTCTATGCCCAAACATCTAAATGAGAATTCAACCCAAACTAGAAACTATACCATAAATAAATAAACTACCTATACCAAATAAACAAACAAATTACAAACAAACTCATATTCCGTGAGAATTGAACCCAAGACCTCATTGTCTATGTAGGCTGGAACTAAGAGTCCAGTACTCTACCAGCTTGAAAATATATACGACTTCCTTATTGATCATATTCATATCTTATTTTTGGAGTCATTTAACTCTAACTGATAAGGTTGAGAACATAAGTTCAACTTTTTGAAAGCATATACTCCCTCTGTCCCTTTTTATAAGTTCCTTTCAACTATATTGCAAATATTAAGAAACACAGTTAAAGCTCTAAATTCTATAATCTTTTATCTTTTTCTTCCAAGTTTGCCATTTTTCTCTCTTCCCACTTAATCTCTCTCCTCCCATTCACTATCTCTCTTCATAAATTTTTTCTACTAGCAAGGGTAACTTGGATAAGTTAAGTAAATATGCATTGGGTTTAGAAAGAGAACTTATATTTTGGGACAAAAAAAGCTTATAGAAAGGGACTTATAAAAAGGGATAGAGGGAGTATTTATTAAGAGGACTTTAAAAATTGAAAGTAATAAATCTCGAATCCGTAAAGTCTTATTATGATACTCTTGGTTAAACATATTTAGTGAGAAAGTTGAATGGTTTGTTAACTTTTTTTTTTTTGTTGATAGACACCTCTTGATATCCAATAGTTACAATTTCTTAAATAATAGTAAAATTTATGGAAATAAATTTGTAGGAGTATAGTTCATTTAGGCTCTCTTTCCATAATTTGAGGTAGCATCTAATAATTCTTCTAATTAGATAGACAATTGGGCAAATACTCAAACTTTTTGTGATGTCCTCATTACTGCAAGAAAGTAAAAAAAATTATTAAATCATTTTGATATTATAATAATTAGTTTAAGGATTAAACCTTGTGATATATAAAAGTACATACTTAAAGGTATTGATATATAGTCAAATTACCTATATTGATGAATTCAAAAAAAAATTACCTATATTGATAAAGTTTTCTCCTTAATTTGCAAGTCACCTTATTCATGAATTGTAAACTCAAATTAGAATCTCAAGTTCTAATCAAGTTCTAATCACGAAAGTATCCACTTCGACAACACTTCGGATCTTGAGTGAAATAAGAATCAAAATAAGGTATAATGAAATTAAAAGTTCTATACAATTTCATACGCAAAAATGTGCATACTTAGAATTAGGTTCCAATTATACAAATTAATTGAAAAATTCCTTAAGCCTGTTCAGACGAATAAAAAGGTACTATTAGAAAGTACTCTCACGAATGAAGGAAATAAGTGTTGTTTTAAAGATATTTTTCTCATTTAGATTTTAACGTGATTTGAACTCACATTAATTGGAATTGAATTTTACTATATGTACGTTCCTTTTCAATTTTTTCTTTCTAATTTATTGTTTTTTCCATCTTTTTTAATACGGTTTATTAGGCATAAATTGTGACTATTATTTTTTTTTTAGGAAAAATTGTGACTATTATTATGTATAATATAGACACCGAATTGTATAATTATACACAAGCAGGGCGGCCTGCGCTTGCGCTGCAGTCATCTTCTTATTAGGATTATAGTATTTTTTATAGTTGTTTAAGTTGGTTAGTAAGAAGATATTCCTATTAATTAGTTAGGAGAAACTAATAATTCGCATATATAAAGCAAAATACATGACCTCTCTTTCATTCAAAAAGTGCATTACCTAAATTCTACTCAATCTCTAGGTAATTCATCAAGATAAAACTAATATTCTACTCCTCCATCTCTATATTATAAATTAAATGGAAGGATCTTATCAACGTCCACCTGGAAATTTTAGGAAACAAAACGGAGTCCATGTTCAACCAATTCAGAGAAATGTTAGGGAAGAAGAAACCCACCCAAAAAGAAATGAAGTCAAAAGGAAGACAGAACTGCAATGTCAATAGTTTACTCATGAATCAACCATTATTGCAAATACATTTATAGCACCAATCCTCTGGAATTCTGACAGAGGAGTTGAACCGGTAAATCCTAATATCCACACACAATTAATATGTAATTAAAACACACTTAATCATAAATATAAAAATAGTAAATTACAAAAAAGGGCAGCAGAAAAAGTAAGGGAAGAAATTCATCGAAGGTCTTTTTAGTCACCCGAAAAGTGAGAAAATACCAAAAAAAGCCAAAAGGAGGCACCACATTAATCTTCAATTTGGCCTTTAAGTAATTTTCATTGTCACTAAAAATAATATATAGTATATATGTGTCTGTTTAAATAAGGACCTAACGTTTACCAAAATGCTCAAATAAGAATTTGATCTTTTAATTTGGTCAAATAAGGGTCTAATTTTTGCAAAAATGCTCAAATAAGGGTCCGACCTTTTAATTTGGCCAAATAAGGGCCTAATGTTTGCCAAAATGTTAAAATAAGGGCCTGGCGTTGAAAATTCTCACGCGTCATCCAAACTGACGCCAAGCCCTTATTTGAGCATTTTTGATAACGTTAGGCCCTTATTTGGCCAAATTAAAAGATCAAACCCTTATTTGAGCATTTTTTATAACGTTAAGCTCTTATTTGATCAAATTAAAAGTTCAAACCTTTATTTAAGCATTTTGACAAACATTAGACTCTTATTTGAGCAATTAGCAGAGAGGATCTAAAACTACATATCCTTTCATTCCTTTACCTAACTCATAGAAAATGATAAGGAATCCTACCAGTGACAGTCCATTTGCACCCAGCAATTTTTTGGTTTCCAACCTGAATTTTGTTATTCCCCTTGCCTTTCTATCTATAGATAGATATATAAAGGACAAGTTTGTTTCTTAATTTGAATAATCCCGCGGCTGCTTTGTCTTTTATTCTTTTTTTTTTCAAAGAAAAATTAAAATTTATTTTTTGGCACCAAAAGAAAAATTAAATTTAACATGTTTATTCGCAACACTTCTTATAATAATTGTATCAAATATATTCCTCCCTATTAATCATTAGCTTTGTTTTGTTCCCTTATAAATTATCAAAATGATGCTCAATTTTCTTGTCAGAAAATGAAACATTTCTAGTCAGAATCATTCTAAGAAGCTAGATGAATTGCAATATTATTTATAGAGTACTTCAAGAGTTAATGACTATATTGATGTATATATCAAAACAGTGAATAGCAAATTCGGGAATTCGATTCATTATTTATGTTACAACAATTTGAAATTAAGTCGGATTCTCCCAATTGATCTTCACTCAATTTCTTTTTGGTGACTAAATATTCCTCACTTATTTCACCAACTCATTTTGGTGAGCCTACATTTGGAAATGCAATTATCCTATATATATTAGCTTCTCATGAGCTTATCTTTTTTCCTTCTTTAATGGGAAAATTTCATTAATTAACTTTCATTGAATATAGTCTGGATTATGAAAAAAAAACCCGACATAGACCTTCACCATATATATTTTCTTTTTCCAAATTGCAGAATTAATTAGCTTAATGGAATACATTTGCACTTATCCTAATAATATATATAACATATAAAATAATAATACTTGATTTAAAAGCAACAACTGAGCTCGAGCTTTGCTTCCTGGAATTAATTTTCGTTTAGACTAGCTTGAATGGTTTTCATATTTTCAATTAAAGGTATATAACTTTTCTTAAGAAATACATTAAAATTTTTTTTTTTGAGATGAAGAAATACCTTAAATTTGTTTAGATGCATATAGGTATATTTCTTTTGAATTAGAGTCAAATTTATTATCTGAGTAATGTTATATGCCCCACAAAAATATTGTAATATGGCATAATTTCAAAACTCCTAATATATATTAATATACATATTAACCATTCAATAATTGCATTTCAACTCCAAATACACTCTATAAGTGTTTGTAATTAGAGCCGATAATATGAGCGGGATGATATCGATAATTGCATACAAATTTGTCATATTCCATCACACATCCATCATCATTACCCCAAATACACTCTAATAAACATATTGGCAGCATGATATTGGGGCCTAGAGATATCAAAAAGTACAAAATGTTCACAAACTTTTCAAGGTCACTATATATATATCAAATCAAATATATAGTATATATATGCATATATTTGTATAATGCAAACCAAAGGTACTTCAAAGATAATATATAAATTTGTACAAATTTGGATTATTTGAAGAAACCTTGTACGGTATAACATTAGTAAGTTGGCTATTGGTTTCCTTCAAAAGACCACTTGTCAAGCTTATGGCTTATTGGGGTCAATTTGTTCAAAAGCAATATAAGAAGAGATACCCTTTGACTTTGTAGGGCCAATTGACCTTTTATTTTTTTCTCTCTTACTATACGAATAAGTCAAACCAAAGCTTTGAAATAAGAAATTAATCATATATATATATATTATATAGACATAAAAAATTCTTTTTAGTGTTATCTTTAAAGAGAAACTAATGTTAAAGCACTTAATTGCCTGACAGTTTAATTACTGATCACAAACTTTATGTATTAAAAGTTTTATATATTATTTTATATTAGTGTTGTTTATGATTTAAAATGCTTAGGGAAAAAAGAAGAATTTTCATTCAAGGTTTTATAGATTTTTCTTTTTCTAATTTTTAAATCTCAAGTTCTTGTGCAACTTGTGAGACAAAAGAAGATGCATAAATTTTTTT
>AWUE01012361.1:0-44754 GCA_001974825.2 Corchorus olitorius
CAACAGACTTTGGTTTACTACTTCGTTGCTCTCCTTCCAATTCACTTAACCTGCTTGCTTACAGTGATGCCGATTGGGCTGGTGATAAGGGCGACAGAAAGTCAGTTTCTGCTTATCTAGTGTACTATGGAGACAATCTTATATCATGGAAATGCAGCAAACAAAAGACTGTTGCTAGATCTTCTACAGAAGCTGAATACAAGTCTATTGCTAACACAGCATCAGAAGTTACTTGGGTGCAAAATTTGCTTATGGAGTTAGGTGTTCAACTTCCAACCAGTCCTATCATATTGTGTGACAATGTAGGTGCCACATATGTGTCTGTCAACCCAGCTTTGCACTCAAAAATGAAGCATGTCTCCATAGATTTTCATTTTGTCCGTGACAAGGTAAATGCAGGTCACTTGGCGGTTCAACATGTCTCCTCATTGGATCAATTGGCTGATTTGCTAACTAAACCTCTCCCTAGACAGCGATTTCTTCTTCTAGCTGACAAGATTGGAGTCACCAATGGTAACTCAATCTTGAAGGGGCGTATTAAGGGATAGTCTTTATCTCTTTTGATTCATTCAACTATTGTAATCTCAAGTTTAAATTCAAATGTAACAGATATGACATATCATCTCAATCCTGTAAAGTATATATACTCATTCACAATCAATACAATATAGTTTTAACTTCCCAATCTTATCGCCTCTTATAATCTCATAGGGTTTAGAATCAAATCCAAACCTCTTCGAACCACGACATCAAGATTAGTATTGGGGATTTGATCAATCATTGTCATGAGCAAAAGAAAATCACTATGTAAGGAACTAAGAAAATCACATCAAAATTAACTTTAATAATCTCAAGTATTCAAAAAAAATTCATAAGCTTTTTGTAAATTTTCTTTCATATATAATGTACGTATGGAACTAAAGATAGGGAGTAGTTCCATATTTCATCGAGTTTTGGCATTTTAAGTAGAACAAATTAATTAATCATCATTATTATAGAATTGATTCAAAACACTCACAAATCACAATGATAGAATGTGTAAAAAAATGAAGTAGTACTATATACTTAATTAAAATACTAATTTTCATTTGTCTTCTTATGGATTACATATATGAATCACTTTTGGACCGAAGAAATTCAGACTTTGACTCTATATAATTTTTTTTTTTTTTAAGATTATGTACCAGGATTCGAACCCTTGCCCTTTAGGTCCAGTCTAAATATATCCACCTAACCACTAGAGCAATGTACAACCAGTGACTCTATATAAATTATATTATATATATAATAATAATAAAAATAATAAAGACCAATCATTTCAAAAGCATTTGAAGATTTTGCATGGCTCATGCACATGGGAAAAATATGAACACAAATTTCAAAAAGCAATGTCCTAGCAAGCACATGTTATTTATATAATTTTCAAACCCCCTGCATGCTTTCCTTTATGACTCCTCCGGCCAAAAGACTCAAGTGGATATCAAGAAGCGAATCCAACATTAATCCACCAAATTAATCTAAAAACTTTCTCTAATATTGATAATTAAGAGGGGTTAGTTAGAATCAGTTTTAAGAATCTAAATCGTATCATCTTTGGATATGTTCCTTCAATTAAACAAATTATAATTATCATGCAATGCACTTAATCTTGGCGGCAGGTATCGGCAAGTCGGTGCGTAAAATTTTATCTAACATTATTAATGTTAAAAGAGATTTAAAAATTTTGTCAAAAAAGTTACAAATGCTATACTTTTCTTAAAGATCGAATAACTGTGAGATTAATTAACGGTTAATTCAAAGATTAAAAATGTCGTCGATGACGGAAAGTGATGATTTTAGAGATTAAGATGAAAAGAATAATCATCTACTAATGATTAAAGAAGGGGCTTTTAACTTAGTTGCTCATTTTCATATTATGAGAAGATAAAAAAGAGAGGGAGGAATTATTGACTAATTAGTCAAAAAGGATGGGAAAAGTGAGGGAATGGACATATGCATTTCTTTCTTTCTTTCTTTTTTTTTCTAAGTTTTCAGAGGGCACTTTTTAATGAAAGCAAAAGGAATTTATTCTTGTTGAGCTTTGGAGATGCCATTGTTTGGGGTAGTCTTGGGACTTATAGGCCCATAAAAATGGAATTGAAGAATATATAATAAGCTACTAGCTAGGGGGGAAATAGTTTAAACCTGGCCGTACATCGCGTTGAAAAGTATAGATGCTTGTACGGTTGTGATCATTGGATTAACAATGAGAAAACATGAATAAAATTTGAATCGAGAGGACCAACATGTTTTCCTTCTTCTTTTCTTTCCAATTTATATTCGTTAGTTAACTTATGGAACGGTCATATCGTGAAATAAATATGTGTGCTAATAAATTATGTAATGATCCATTTTTTTGATGTTATCAAGCTAGACGATAATTCATCAAGGCTTCTTCTTGGGTCCATTCAACATGTTTTTTTTTTTTTTATACGGGGGAAAGAAAAAAACTAGAAAATTACAATGAAATAAAATTAGATGGCCCTAGGTCATACTACTTCGAAGGCATCAACTGCAAGGTCCATTCAACATGTTAGGTGTTACTAGACCTAAAGTTATTATAAACTAAAACGATCAAATATGTACCGGAAAAGAATTTATGTAACAGTTTTTGTTCCATCAATACATGTGTTGATCGTCAAATATCTGACACGCATTATATATATTTTTAAGAACTCGTATGGTTAAACCAGTTACACTTACAATGTTAGATTAGATCGAGGCTTTAAATTTAGATCTTATGACCCATTCTAATATATGCTATATATTATTTTTAGTGACTATGAAAATTACTTAAAGGCCAAATTGAGGATTAATGTGGTGCCTCCTTTTGGCTTTTTTTGGTCTTTTCGCACTTTTTGGGTGACTAAAAAGGCCCTCGATGAATTTTCTCTTACTTTTCCTACTGCCATTTTTTGTAATTTACTATTTTTATATTTATGATTAAGTGTGTTTTAAATATTAGGATTTACCGGTTCAACTCCTCTGCCAGAATTCCAAAGGATTGGTGCTATTAATGTATCTGCAATAATGGTTCATTCATGGGTAAACTATTGACATTCCAGTTCTGCTTTTCTTTCGTCTTCATTTTTATTTGGGTGGGTTTCTTCTCTCCTAACATTTCTCTGAATTGGTTTCACATAAACTCCATTTTGTTTCCTAAAATTTCCAGGTGGACGGTGATAAGATCCTTCCATTTAATTTAGCAGCACCTTAGGATGGCATAACCTAAAGTGGAGAGCTTTCAAATCTCACTGCAACATTTTGAGGTAAATCAGGATTTATTTGTTGATTATATTATTTATACTTAAATTTAACATTTCCTTATTCCTCTTTTATTTTACAAAAAGTTTTTTTTTATTTATCATTTGACTTCATTTTTATTGAGGTTTCTATTAGTTGCTTATGTTTAATATATTTCCACATTTCCAAAAGCACAGTTAGCCAATGCTAAGTACTATCATTTTGTGATGTATTGTGTAATTTACATGTGCTCCTGCAAATGCTCTCAACTAATTTAATTTTCCTACGACAACTGTGCATGCTCCTTGACTACAAAAAATTAGGCCTTCCTTATGCAGAAATCAAATTTTTCCACCTACCTGAGTTCATTAATTTAACAATTGCAATCAAGATTAAAAAATGACTGCAACGTACTATGTTTTTTTAGATAATTAACATACATTTCAAACAACAATTAATATTAGCTTTATTTTGATGAATTATCTAGAGATGGAGGAGTAGAATATTAGCTTTATTTTGATATATTACCTAGAGATGAAGTAGAATTTAGGTAATGCATTTTTATTAGAATGAAAGAGAGGTCATGTGTTTTGCTTTATATATGCGAATTATTTATTTGGATGTATGAGTTTCTCATAACTGATTAACTTACAGCCAATACAATATCTTCTTATTAACCGACTTAAACAACTACAAAAAATATAGCCCTAATAAGAAGATAACTGTAGCGCAAGCGCAGACCCTGCTTGTTTCTATTAATTATTAAATTTGTCAAAGAGAGGAGAAAATATCTACAAAAAATGGAACCTTTAGGTATAATGTATAAGTTTGGCTGTGGGTTCAGAGAATAGAACCTATTCCTATTCTAGGTTTAATTAAAGAGTGTAAATAACACTTGTGATGGTCCAAATGCATGCTTTGTATACCAAGTGTGAAGACTGGCAGAAAACAACATTAAAAGATTAAAGATGCTAAGCTTATGGATCCTAATTCAGTGAACTTCTTCAAGGGATTGAGAGTAATTCTAGAATGCCGGTGTTTTATGCTAAAACTTTTCAATTTGAACCCAATTTTTACCCTTTTTTTTATAGTGACATGAGATAGCTGCCATCTTCCCCAGAAATCCTCAAGGAGGAATTGCCATTTGGTCAAAAGTCTCAAAACCAAGGATTCTTTGAAGAGAATCGGAATCTTATTAGCCTAATCGAACTATGAACCAGAATAGAGTATTGCCCAGTTCTTGTTCAAGTCTTTTTCACTTTTAAAGCCCAGAATTAGCTCGAGAGTCCACTGCCCAAATTCTCTGTTTTCTTTAAGGGGAAGAGTGATGGAAATAGAGCCATTTCCAACAGGCAATATTCCACATTGAAAACTCTTTAATTCTTTCTCAAGAACCCTAAAAAGTTAAAAAAAAAAGTCGATACCGTTGCTCAAAGGCTCTTTTTTGACACTTTCACCGTGCCTTTGTTCACAAGTCATGATCATATATCACGTGACATTGTGAAAGCAAGCATTCAGATACAAAATCTTGCCGAAAAAATAAGGCAGAAAACATGTAACAGCTTAATACAAGTTTAACATACTCAAAAGTCAAAATCCACATATATAAACACACATGATCACCAAGCAAATGTCTAGAAATGAATCAACTGCCACATCCCAATAAAAAGCAGAAGTCATTCTTATAAAGTTTATGTTGGTCAATAATCAGATAAGCTTCTTTTGTCTATCTTTTGATGTAAGATGTTTCGACAACATCCATTGCTTTAAATTAAAGTAAAAAGTAAATAAAATGAACTGAGAGAAGCAGAGAAGCATAATCACTGCTTCAAAAAGGAATGGATACTTCTTTGGAGGATGCGTGGTTAAGTAAATAACATGCAGAATAATAGAGAACAAACAGAGAATGCCTGTTACAAGTGGGTGGAAAGCAATGGAAGAAATGAATTTTATGCTTGTTTTGGCCTTGTGGCTTTGATCAAGAGTTTTGCTGCTGTTGCATCTTCCACCTGGCCCACCAGGTGCAAAATAGAGAAGGACAAAGAGAGCATAAAGAGCGATATATGCTAGAACCAGTTTGTCACGACATAGAAGAGGAAACATAGAGAACATGGCAAAGTGCGTTAACCACAACAAAGAATGAGGCTCTTCCAGAGCTAGCAAGCTAAGAGGCAGAAGCGGAAGCAGAATAGACTTCTCATGTACTGCATTATATAACAGCAATTGGTGATGTTGAGAACACTGAACAGTTAGAAGGAAAACAAGGTCTAGAAGGATGAAACTCAGAAGGCAGCACATACCTTGAAATGAGAATAAGTAGAATGAGAAAGAACTATTCAGCAGCCCATAGAGAAAGCCCTTAGTGCTTGGAGCAAGCATTTGCTGAGCCATTGAGGGTAGACAGGTTAAAATGGTTGCAGCAAGGCTAAAAGTTCTTAATGATTGTGTAGTAAACAATTTTTTCCATTTTACAAGCACTGAAGTGGTGCACCAAAAATTAGCCACATAATCTTCGTATATCCCTCTCTCAAATGGAGCAAGACGAGATAGAACCTGCCACATATATAAATGTTAGAGAAAATGGCAATGGCATTTTTCAATGCGTAAATTCCCCTTTCAAAAAAATCAATACCGAAAACTTCCTTAAGCAAGATTGAACAGCACATAGAATTCAACACAGCAACACAGGATTCAGTAACTCAGTATTCAATTTCATATAAGGAGGCCTCACTGCTCATGAATGGAAGATGAGAAAAATATTGTATGAGAAACTTTCTATCATGATGGAATGACCCACAAATTTGCTTTTCATTTAGATCTAGTTCACCTGGAAAATGATAGAAATATAGTACAAAATTATTACAATATGTGATACTTTGATTGATGAATCTCTCAAGATGAGGTGAACTTCCTTATCCTTTTCCCCCTTAAGTTCTAATAACAACAAGAAACCTTGTTCTATACTAATTAAGCAATACGATTGAATATTGGTAAAAACATCCAGCCACTTGTTTGACTTAAAAATTAACAGCAGAGAGAATTACCAATCCGAAACATAAATCCTACAGGTAAAACTGTATTCTGTAGTAGTTCCTTTTTTTTTTTTCTTTTGAAGAAGAAATTAAACATAGGGGATGTTTCAATTCTCAAGGAAACCATAAGCTCTGCTTATCAAACAAGCATATAACCAAGAGAAAAAAATGGGAAACAGAAGTATGTTATTAATAAAACATAGAGCAAGGCATTGAAAGAACAAAGAGTTAATTGGAATTAGAGGAAGTTTAACAGGTAAAAAAAGAAAAGAGAAGAGAAGGTAAAAAGTTGCCACTTACACCAAAAGCAGCATCTTTTGAATGAAGATATGGCCACCAGACAATAGCAAATGTTCCTATAACCATCAATGCCAGCTTTACCACCTCAAGCAGTGGATTCTTATGCCTCAGGCATTTACCTAATAGATAGCTGAAAAAGGCAGGTGCAAAGTATGCACTCATCTTGAAACATGAAAACAAAAGAAGATCCATCTTTAAAAATAATCCAGAATAAAAACAACAAAATTAACATCAACACCTTTTAAAAGCATACAAAAGTTTGCTAGAGAAATAAATTCTAGAAGGGTAGATATTGACCTTTTATGTTAATTTAGTTGATACAGTTGGATATCTCAGCAATAACTTTTCTTTCTTAGCATAACCTATATTTTCTACTTAACTGATATAGAGCCCCCATGACAGTATATCCAAAGAGTTTTACCATAAATAATTAAATGAAACCCATACGAGCAATAAGATTGTTCGTGAAAAGGATCAGAAATCCTAATTCAAAATTGAATTTTAGCCATTATCAGTCTTGCTGGTTCTTCAACATTTTACAAGTCACTTAACCTATATTTTCCACATTCCAGCAGAGATGCTCACAAAGTCATGTACATATGATAGAAGAAAAGCGACTTATATTACAAATGGAGACCTAGCATAACCTTCACTTAAGTTAAAGCATAATGGTCACCACCAAAGTTTGGTTTCTTTAAATGAATCTCTTTCCCAAGGTTTGTAAGGATAAAGCTGGAAACTTTCATGTCCTATATCGTAATGAATGAAAAATTAAATTTTTCCACATGACAGGATAGAATAGCATTTACCACTTGAGAATAATTTCTATCAACAATCTCTCCCACAGCTAACAGCTTGGTCATTTCATCAGCAATAAAAAGCACAGAAAGAAAGGTTTCTCTACCAAATGCCACATTATTCATATGACACAAAATTCATGAACACAGCTGAAAGGTTACGATGCAACATGGAAATCAGTGATTATTACAACACAAATTAAGTCCTCCTCAAGCAAAAGGATCATAGCCACATTTTTCTATATATTCATTTTTCCACATCAAATCAAAGAATTACCACACAACTTCTTATAGCAGTGAACTCTAAAGAAAATAGTCAAACACCAATGTGAAATTGGTCTACCCTATCATCAATTTTACCTCACAAATGATACATTGTTCTATATGTTCCATTTGGATTTTTACATATTATCCTTCCTTTCCAATCCATTGGTTTTTAATGGCTATTTGAAAATTTATGACATTATGCATTTATTGCTATCAAGCTATAACTAGGAGACTAAATAAAGAACAATCAATAGCCCAAAAATGTAATAAACTGTGTATCCGATGAGCAGTACTAATATTCTGTAATAAATGAAGACACGATGCAAAATAGTTTTTTAAGCAACAGCTAAACCAGAAAATACCTGTTTATGGTTGAGAGCAAGACAATATAAAACGGAAGCCAGAAGATCCTTCTGAGCAAGTGCAGCAGCAACAGCAGCCATGGTAAGGCCCAAGCTGATACAATTGTACTGTAACAGAACCAAGCAGATTAGAGCTAATGTGATCTTTCATGTTTGAGTACAGATACAGAGTAAAAACGGGGTAACAAAACCTGAAAATGACCATGGTCAATCAGGATCAGGCATGGGTTGAGTAGAATCATTGCAATGTGCCATGCTACATCACTTTTACGGCCCTTTCCAGACCGTATTGAATGATAAACTAACACAAAGTAAAGAACTGCTGGGAAGAATATCAGCACATCAGAAGATAAAACCGTCCATCTCATGAGCAATTTCCTACACAAATGTGCCCACATACCATGATCAGACACCAACAAACTCAAAACTTAAAAATATAAATAGAATGAACAATAAAGCAACCAAAAATACCCACCCAAGATAGGACTCGTGACCACGGGAAGTAAAGAGTGCAACAGAGTCAGGATGGAAGATTTTAAGGAAAACCCCATGAATGTAACTCTGATAAGCAGTTAATGGCGGATAATCAAGGCCCCAATAACTAAGATCATTAACACTGCTGTTGCGGTACCACTCCTTCACAGGAAGATTAATAGTAATCTCCATCCAATGTCTTTGTGCCTCATAATCCCCAAACTTTGGGGGAGTATTGGCACCCGAATATGGATGCAGACCAACCGCTACGCGAACCAATAGCGCGAAAACTGATATACAAATGAACGAAGGTTTGATCCCTTTTTGAACTAACCACCACCAAGGGTCATCCTCATTATCATCATTCTCAGCATTTACTTCATCTTGCAGCCTCCTAACCTTTTCCAATTCTCTTTTTTTCTTCATTCTTTTCCCACTATATTGTAAAAAGTTCAAAATTTTCGTTAAAAACTATAGCAGATTCATAACAAGCAAGAACAATGTACAATAAAGTATATACAAAATGGGATTTTACAGAATTCTCTTAATTCTGTAAAGTATAAAGAATAAACAATGTTAAGAACCCAGAGCCAACTAATTAATCAAGTTGTGCAAAGCTGGGTAGAAATACAAATTAGTAAAATCAAGGAGAAGAAAGGAAGAGAAGAAGGGCTGACCTGAGAGAAGCGAGGGCTCGAATTAGAGACTAGAGATGGAAAATGTGAATGTTGTTGTTCAACAAATAATAGGGTGAGCCGGGCTGGGTTTTCAGAAGAGAATTAGTATAAAGTTGCCTATCAGCTTGGGCTTGGTTTCGAGCTTATTGGGCCATTTTATAAGTTCGATAATGTTTCAATTTTAGGGTTAGTTTTGAATTTTGATCAAGTTTGGTGTCATCAGTCATGAGTCTCATGATCATCCTAATAGAGGAGATCAAGGTCATTTACTCTTCACTCCAAACTCTCCCTTCTTTCTAGTTATATAGGTCCATAGAGTTCTTGAAAGTTTAAAATCAGAAGCTTATGCAGGATAGGTCCAAGATTCCAACTTGATCTTTCTTAGACATCAACACACACATGAAAGAATGAAAGAGGCAAAAAGAATGCATTGTGAAGGATAAGGAGATACCAAGATGAAGAGTTAATTAGGATATAGTATTTTTATCAAAAGTTGTATATGATCTTCCAAGTAATGAGAATAATTAAAAGGGTAAAAAAAAGAAGTTAAAAGACATCTGAGTTGTTAATTCAACTAGTAGGTGTATTCGTACTTGGACTATGAGATCCTAGGTTCAAGTCTCATTGCATATGTGGATTTTGTCCCACTTTATACGAACTTTGTGCCCCTTTGTATAGACTTGACGTAGTTTATATTAGTGATTTCTCATTGAATTGATTGAGTATATAGAGAGAAATCTAATTATAATGAGACTTCTGTTCTTATATTTCCTAAAAAAAAAGAGTTAAAAAGGGTTTTTGCTAAAAAGAGGTACAATGTGTACTATACCCTTACAAGAAAATTAAACTTTTATTCTGAAAAAAAAAACTTTCCATCATTCAATTTGGAATTTACATGCATGTGTGAAGAATATGATTAAATCATATCCATTGTTTTTGGCAAGTGATATATAAAAAAGAAATGATGCAAAAGAAAAGGTCAAGTGACTATATACTGTACTATTTTATTTAACGTTTTGTTTTATCGTCCATATTAAAATGATATAAAGGAAAAAACAATATGTTTTCCCCTTTGGATATGGCAAATAGACATTCGCCACGTGTATGAAAAATAAAAAAAATCCACGACGGTGACAGGAGACAAAAATCTAGCTGAAATGCCTGCTTACGTCACCGAAACCTATCCTCTCCAAGAAGCTCCTTATTTCCAATGAAATCACGACACGTGAACAAAAAACTATAACTGTTCCACGTGTCTTTATTTTATCTGTCCTTCATTTTCCTTCTTAACAGTCCTCAGTAAGTTTATCATACCAGTACCTAACTATATAAATGCAACCGATCCAGTGAATTTACTCTGTCTTTGTCTCTTCATTTTCATTTCGGAAACAATCACCGGAAACGAAAGGAAAGATCGGACGACTCTCGCCGGGAAGTTGAGTGCGTTCGAAAGGACTCGAAGATGAAGATTTTTGTGAAGACTTTGAAAGGAACTCACTTCGAGATCGAAGTAAAACGCGAAGATACGGTAATCATACTCCCAAAATTCAACTTAATCCATAATTGCTTTACTATTACCTAGAATTATGGTTTTATTGGTTTCTTGTTAGTTGAGAGTAACTTAAATTTTCTTGATTATGGTTAAAATTGGCGATTAGGCTGACAATTGTCTAGGTAATTAGGGTTCTTGGAGCTCCCAGACTTGTACTTGAGTGAGCAGGTTCTAAAGTTATTTCAAGAATGTTTTTCTTTTTTAAATAGATTTTGTTAGGTTACCGATATTTCATTTAGCCTAGTGGAAACTGAAAATACGTTGTTTATCTTGTAATGTAGGTAGTTTGCAACATTAGTGCATGATTTTTAAACTTAGTGACAGTGTGTTAGCTTGTATATCATTTGGTTCTTGCGATGTCTTAGTGCATGATTTATTTATAGTTAAATAAACACATAGAAAGCATCTGACCTGACGGAGTTTTCAAGCTCCATTACATGTGTATGAGACGCTAATCCTATTTCAAATAGTCCACTTCTGGTAGAAGGATATGTTATGTGTTTTGTAGTGTAATTATCAAGATAAATGACTATTTGTGAATTATAGGTAATAACTTTTAGAACAGTCTTCATCAATGAGTCCCTTTCTGAATAATATTTTCTGTAATTTTGAAAATTTCCTGAGATTTCTTTTAACATTTGCATTCGGTTAGCATTTCTTGTAACTGTTTGGCATGTATTATATGTGACTTAAAAAAGTGGTAATTGATGTATTATTTCAAACTCTGACCCTCTGTTAATGCATATATTCAAGGTTGATGATGTCAAGTAAAATGTATATGACTTCAAAATGGTCTCATGGACATTTTACTTTAAAGTTTGACATAACATTAATTTATTTTATTTTACAGGTATCTGATGTAAAGAAAAATATAGAGACAGCACAGGGTCCTGATATTTACCCTGCAGCACAACAAATGCTTATTCATCAGGGGAAAGTTCTTAAGGATAACACTACTCTAGCTGAAAACAACGTGGCTGAAAAAAGTTTCGTTGTCATAATGTTAACAAAGGTGAGTGACTTGTTATTATGATTCAGTTGTTGAGTGATTGGCCACAATTACAAAGAAACAAAGAAATTCTGCTAATGAAGCTTTTTATGGTAACATTATTATTTTTAATTTTGGCAACTTTGAAGGAATTATAAATGAGGTATACACATTTTGGCTTGTCATTTGTTCGAGAAGATCCATACTGATATTATATAACTCAGACGCCTTATTTGGGTTTATATTAATTCAATCTCTTTTGAGCTATTCAATTGACTCCCAAAGTGTTTGCGTTGAAATTGCACACCAGACATACCTTTATATATGTTTAATCCAACATGAAAAAAAGGACACATTCTTGTGGGTAACAGCATGCCAATTGAGAGGACCAGATTTTTTGAACTTTTATTTTTGTAACATGTTGCTTTTTTGTAGAGTAAGGTTTCATCAAGTGGGGCCTCAACTGCATCTGCCACACCTGCACCTAAAACTCAGGTAAATTAGATATGTCTATATTCGTGCTATCAATTCAATTTCTTCATGCAGTATTTGCATCAGCGCTGTGTTAAGCATCTTTGCTACCTTGCACAAACCCATTTTCTTTTGTATGATTTATAAAGCATTGGAGGTTGCTCATTGTCACTTGTGGAGCTAATGCATGCTTTGCATTAGGCTGCTTTTATACATAGTATGTTTACCAAGAGATACATGATAAACTGATAGTGATTAGCATATTTTAGTATGATAAGCGGTTCTCGGTTGCTTGTGTAATTTTGTACGTTTATTTACTAAATTATTATGCAGGGTGTTAATCATATTAGAAATTTTTACTAATGCATGCATGGTGAAACCATTGTAGAATAAGGTTTCATCGAGTGGGGCCTCAACCACATCAGCGGCAACTGCACCTACAAATCAGGTAAGCAGAATGTGTCTATTTATGTTTACTGTCAGTTGTTTTTTCTAGTGTCTGAATGAGCATTATGCTGACCACATTTAAACCAAACCCACCCCGTCTCCTCCAAGTGCCAAAATTTTTAGATTTTGATCTTAATTTCTGTCAATTATTTTGATTGCTCCCAACATATTATATTTCAAATTCTGTTTAAATTCTTTCTTTTGGTTGCAATAGTGATTTTCGAACGTGTAATTGGTATTTAATCCTATTGAGCTGCTTGTATGTGTAGGTCCAATCTGCAGCTCCTGCACAAACACAGCCATCAACAACAGCTGAAGCCCCTGCTCCAACTGTGGCAGTGTAAGATTGAAGTTGTCTCATTTTTACAATTTATCTCTATGTCTTGTCTTTTATTTTATTTGATGCACATTTTGACCTTTGTATTTCACTTTGGTTTATCTTATCGAAATTGTGCAGCCCAGCACCTGTTCCTGAACCTGCTGTTACTCAAGCTGCTCCTACTTCTGAGTAAACTTTTCTCTTTTTTCTCTTTTTGTTGGATTAAGTATTTATTATTTTCTCTTTCTTGAGTATAAATATAGGTATATTGACAATTAAAGCTTTGATATATTGAGACCGTTGCTTCCATTGCTGATGATAAATTTTGTGTGTCTATCTGATCATTTCAAACTTGATCAAGCTGATTTTTCTAGCTTGCCATTTGCTTGTCTTGGTGCAGTTCTCAGGCAGATGTTTATAGCCAAGCGGCATCAAATCTTGTTGCAGGAAATAATTTGGAGACTACAGTACAGCAAATTCTTGACATGGGTGGAGGAAGTTGGGACAGGGATACTGTTGTACGTGCTTTACGAGCTGCCTTTAACAATCCTGAAAGAGCTGTCGAATATCTATATTCTGTAAGTATTTATGCTGGCTGCTTAATGCATATCTGTTGCATTTCTTCTGGCAAATGCATGCATTTCCCTTTCTAGCTGTGCTATTATGTGTAGCTGTTCATTGCTATGTTGAGACTTGGAAGCCAAATGCCCAACATTGTCGTTGGGCCTTCTAAATGTCATTCGTTGTATGTTCCTTTATTAGTCTTTTTTATTTCAGTGTTTCACCACCTTGGAATCAGCGCTGAAACTAAATGCACGATTTCTCTTATGAATATTACATTTTTTTGTTCTCTTCTTCTTCTGTTAACGCTTCCTATCCCTGAGAAGATTTAAGTTGTTTGTAAAATTTTTTTCAGTTATATTGTGCTCTGGTGATGCTTTACAGTATATTAAGTTAGTGTAACATACAAGACAATACATTGCAGGGTATTCCTGAGCAAGCTGAAGTTCCAGCTGTTGCTCAAGCTCCTGCTTCTGGGCAGGCTGCAACCCTTCCAGCCCAGGCTCAACAACGTACAACACCTACTGCTGCTGCTGGTCCTAATGCAAACCCCTTAGATCTCTTTCCTCAGGTAAGCACTTAAGTTTTGAACTTTGACATGGAATTAAGTGCTGATTTTTGCTGTTCTGGAACCAGGGCCTTCCAAATACAGGTTCAAATGCTGGTGCAGGTACATTGGATTTTTTGCGCAACAGCCAGCAGGTATTGGCAGGTGTCATTCATTGCTTGACAGTTTACTTTCTTTTGTTTAAGGTTCTGATCTTTTTCCTGTTTTCTTTTAGTTCCAAGCCTTGAGAGCTATGGTGCAAGCAAACCCACAAATCTTGCAGGTATATTATATATATTAGTCAACTATTATTATCTTTTCAATTTCTATTTTTCTCTTAGTTACATATTCTATTTCTGAGTGCTCACGATATTTATTCTTTTTACTATTGTGCTTCAGCCTATGCTTCAGGAGCTAGGAAAGCAAAATCCACATTTGATGCGGCTCATTCAAGAGCATCAGGCTGACTTCTTACGCATGATAAATGAACCTCTTGAAGGAGGAGAGGGGTGAGATAAATTTGCTTTATTGTTGCTTCTCTCTGTTTTGACTGACAATTAAAGAATGTGATGCTCATGTGTGTGCTGATTTTAGGAATGTACTTGGTCAGTTGGCTGAAGCTATGCCACAGGCTATAACCGTCACCCCTGAGGAACGAGAGGCGATTGAAAGAGTAAGTTTTATTGTTTAATAAGAAATTTTCTTTTTCCTTTTAAAGGTTAACCATTTTATTGGTGGTAATCAATGATGTCTTCCCTCCCTTCACTATCTTGATTACTGTTCAAGCAGTCACATTTCCTTGTTATTAAGTGTCATCCGACGACCTTGCAATTATTTTCTTACAGGCAGTTCCAGATTGGTCCTCCTAATGTGAATTATTAAATGATGATAGCTTTCTTTCCCTTTTTAAAGTCATTTTTTCTTTCACTTCTTCCCTAAAATTTGGTTGCTTCTTAATTTCTGCATTCTGGCATTGCTAATTTTTGCAGCTTGAAGCAATGGGTTTTGACCGAAACATAGTGCTGGAGGTATTCTTTGCCTGCAACAAAAATGAGGAGCTTGCCGCCAACTATCTTTTGGATCACATGCACGAATTTGAGGAGTAATCAACATGGCCTTTCTTCTTCGCTATTGCTCCCCTCGTTTTCTTTCTCTCCAGTCTGGCCTTCTCCATGTTGGGTGAAGTTGTTTTTGCTGTTAAATGTCTTATCCCAACTTTCTTCTTGTCATGTGTAGTCTTTGGATCAGACAGCCAAGTTTATATTCATGTCTTAGTTAATAGTGTTTCTTCTTTTCTGTTTTGCCCATCATTTTCTTGTGTTTGTTTCAAATGTATTCATTGTCGTATATTTTATACATAATTTTGTGTCGAAACATGCGCCTTTAGTATGTCACTCAGGTACGTTTCTTGTAAGTGTTCTGTATAATTGTGGTGACATTATAAATCGTCATCAAATAGAGCAGTGGGGATGTTATAAATTTGGAGTGGGATTGCAAAGACTTTTGTTACTCACCTGGGTTTAGCTTTTGCCTTTTGCTTGTTGAAGCGGACAATCTGACTATGGGCAGCTTGCAAGAAATGTAATGATTCTTCACTTGTATTTTTCCCTTTTTTCTTGGGAATTTCGAACTTGATGTTATCCAGCCGAAGAACAAGCACCACAGATTTTGGGTGAATCATATGGACTGCTACTTTCTTTCTCTTGTCAACAAGAAAAGTAGTAGTCTGGTTATTGGTAATTGATTATGCAACTCCATCGCTCTAATTAATACTTGAAGCAAATTTCAAAGGCTTAATTACAACTTTTGATTGCTTTGGAAAAAAGCTTTTACCACAAAGGAGTAGAATAAACAAAACCGATCTTAGCATTGGAATATGAATGGTTGAATTAGAATTAGAAAAAAAATTATAGTACTACTACTTCACAGCCATTTTCGGTTTAGAGTCCTTTTCTATCATTCACATTAATTGATCGTACTCCGACTTTCTTTTAGTTAGCTGCATTGCATAGCAAATTCTATATATGCCAGCTGCATTGCATAGCAGATTCTATATATGCCAGGAGTTCCTTTTGGTCTATTTTGCAAGGATTTTAAGTAATCTGAAAACATGGGAAAGAAACTTGATGCTTTGTTAGGAAGAAACTTCAAGTCTACCAAATTCAAAAACTATGTTAATCTTGCTATCTCAAGGATAGCATTCCTTGAGAAGCAGCATCGTGTTCGATGTCAGCAAGCGCGATCTGATGTTCTTCAGCTTCTCAACCTTGGCCACAACGATCGTGCTCTCTTTCGTGTAATTCATTTCATGATTATTTTGTACTATACAGTTTTGTCATACATAGTCCTTATAGTTTATTTTGTACTAAATTAGCTTTTCTTGGTTTCTTATCAGGTTGAACATGTCATCAGGGAGCAAAACATTTTGGATGGTTATGTAATGATGGAAAACTACTTCAATCTACTAATGGAGAGGATTGTTGTCCTTCAGAACAACAAGTTAATTAAGTTTTCTTGCATTTTATGTGTTGTGTTTCCTTCAGTTCATTAATTTGCTTTAGAAACAACTTATGTTAATTTGCCTGTGTATATATACACTTAGGAAATGCCCTGATGAACTCAAGGAAGCCATAACAAGCCTGATCTTTGCAGCTTCAAGATGTGGAGAATTGCCAGAACTAGAAAAGATTCGTGGGCTATTGGCATCAAGATATGGCAAAGAACTTGAGACTCGTGCTGTCGAACTTCGCAACAACTGTGGAGTGAATCCTAAGGTAAGAGTTTCCCAGCAGGATCCATTTTATCCCCATTATTATGACCAAGCTTGGTCTCTGGATTTCTTAGATTGTCAAGAAACTATCCACCCGACGACCAAATTTGGATTGTAAATTGAAAATGCTGAAGGAAGTTGCTCCTATGCATAATATCAGCAATCTGTTTGAAGGAGGATCTTCTAGGATTTCTCATGTAAGGATATAATAAAACTAGCTAGAATTCTTTTTAAAAGATCAATTTTAGCTTTTATATAACACTCTTTGGTGATTGCAGAACAAAATGGATGTACAGAATGAAGGTAAGCCCCAAACCTCTGCCAACTTAGATGAAGTCAAGCTTGAAGATGTTACTTCCAATTTGGGGCTTAAGCTGAAGCTAGATGAAAATTCTTCTGAAAGAAAGAATGCAAGAAAAAAATATAGAGATGCTGGGAGTGCAGCTGAAGCAGCTTATAAATTTGCAGCTGAAGCAGCAGAAGCTGCAAGAGCTGCTGTGCAACTTGCTATAAATCCTGACCAATTGAATGCTACAGAAATCCTGAGCACTAAACAAGAAGGTGAGCAAATATCAGATAATAAGAATAGCAGTCATCAGAAAGGATCAGAAGAGAGATATAAGATGACAGAATTGGAAAAGTTGCTGCAGAGTTCAGGAAAATCAAATATAGTAAATGCATACAAATACAACAATGATTCTGCAGAGAAATCTGGCGTAAATCGTCCAAACTTTGGCAGAAAACCTGTTTCAGTTAGGACCAGACGAGCTTTTAGGATGAGAAGCATGTGAAAAACATTAACTTGACATTGAGGGCAACATGTTTTGCTTCTCCTAATTATGCTGTTGTTTCCTTTTCTTTTTTTGTTGAGAGTTGAGACAAAGGGCACACTTGGAGTTGCTGCTAAGTAGCTAGTGATCAGTACTTAAAGTTTGTTCTATTTCTTGTTTTGATTTTTGTAACATTGATATTCTATGGAAATCTGGAGGTCTGGACTTCATTTCCTATCCTATATATGTGAAGCAAGCAATTAAACACAAACAGTTTCCTGAGATTTGACTTGGGAATGAAGCAAGCTAGCCATTCTCCCTTGTTTAATTTAGAAATTACATGATAGCTTAAGCTTAACCTCATGAATGATGATTTTTCACCCTCCAATTTAATGTCAAAGGCCACACACACACACACAGGGAAAGAAAATCAAAACTGATAATAAACAAGGAGTTGAAATGAAAAAAAAAAAAACGCATCATTTTCATGATCAGAGTCCTTACAAGTAATCTTCTTATCGATTAGTTTGAAGAAACAATAACATAGTTTCCTATAGAATTGTCAATCAATGTTGAAACTTTAGTTTGGGTCATTACTTTTAATAGATTCTAGAAATTCATGGAGAGGAAAATTAATTCATCCCTGCATAAATAATGGTATAAACTGTGTATGTTATATCAACATGAAGTACTTAACTCATGCCATAAGAAAATCACTTGTGTTCGTCACTTTATTCCGATTCCATGTAACATAGCTAATAGGCCTTTATAATAGGCTTTTATTCGTGGAAAGTGTGGTAAGTTACATATAGAAAATAACTTTCTCATATTTGGTTGGAGGAATCTAATTTTAGGCGGGAATGATATTCCCATCTAAAATGGTGGGAAAGTTAACTTTCTCATGAAATTGTTACTCTTTTTTCCTTTTCTTTATCTTATATTCTCAAAATTTAATAACTTTCCCACGTTAACCAAACATGGTAATCTTATTCCTACAAAAATAAAAAATTATACTTTCCCACTAAAATAACATTCCTAAGAAAGTAGTGTGAATAACATTACCACGTGATACCTAAGATACAACGAACCAAACATATTAAGAAATTTTGATTACTACATTTGAATTATGGTCATAATCTCATGAAAGTTAGAGTTCTAACAAGTCATGGAATAGCAGCAATCATTATTCTAGACTTCTTTTCGTATTAAGTTATCAACAGATGCTGCAATAGATTAAAACTTTGATCCAATTATTATCATGATTTATTAGATAAGATAAGAAAATTGTGATTTGATAATAGTAGGACCATTACCCATTTCGGTCTCAACATCCTACCAAATCCAAAGACAACTGTAGCCATGAAATGTTCCATTAGTTACCTTTGCCAGTTTCTTCTGGGATTGGTTCTTTTCTCTTTTTTTCAAAGCAAATAGAGACATTGGTACCCAAAAAAAAAATATTAGACTAAACATTGAATTTTAGACTCCACTTTTCTATAGAGTATTATTTTTCAACTTTTAATGACGCAAATGCGGAAATCACCTATATTAATTTATGAATAATCCAAAGAAATGTGACAGACATGAATTATAAACAAATTGGAACTTTTTGGAAGACTATAATTGAGGCTGCTTATAATCAAATGACATGAGTAACTTTTCTGATAATAAAATATGGAAAAGTAAATCTTCTTTAACATTGAATTTGAAGCATGTGCTTTTCACTATATGCAACGTCAGATTTTTTATAAAAAAAAATGTAAGAAATTGTGACTTGTTGTTATGGAGATCCTTCCAGATTCACTCTGCTTAAAAAATTGGCAATTTTTTGTCTGTAAATTGGTATGAACAGATCAAAGCAGAAAAAGTTCTTCAGGTTTCTAATTGTTGCCCTTTTTGGAATATGATGTCCATACCATAGAATATGTATAATGTAGCTGGTAGGTGGTACTGGTAAGTTAACACATACCATAGTTCTATTTGCCAAGACTGAGAAACAATTATAAAACTCAAGTGATTCAGAACTTATCCCCTTAAATAAGGTTTTGAGTTCGAGTCTTGTAAATAAAAAAAAAAAATCAACATTGAGAGAGCTTCACCTCGATTTTTAATGGACCGATCTTGCTCAAACATGAATAATCATAAGCATTATAACTAATATGGGTAGTTTAAAAAGAAATTGGTATTTTGTAACAATTTTAAAAATAAAAATTAAAAAGATAGTTCTATATAGTGTGGGAAGAAATACTTGACCATACTTTCTCGTGAGTTGGGTATTTGACAGCCTGCAAAAATTTCCCAGAAAGGTTAATTGGGAAAGAAAAAGAAACAAGAAGAAATTTGAAAAGACAAAGGCAGAAAGAAGAGAAGAAAACAAAGAGAAAGCAACAAAAGGAAGAAAATGTGACATAATAGCCTATTATTAATAGGAATTGAAAAGTCCGTGTTGTGTACTTTTTTATGGGCTGTTGACTATTTCTATGGGTAACAAAGCAAGAAATTACTTAGTATATGAAATGAAAATCTTCCTGGACTTTTCTAGAAAAAAGAAGCCCCCGCAAATTGACTAAATAAACATGTTTTTGCCTTTGGCTGATTCAAATTCAAGTTTCAAAGCAAAGACAATGCCATGGATGTTGAAAGCTAAGTCAAAATTCCAATATACCCCAGATTTTCAATTTTTTATTACAAAATCCCATGCTTGGCTTCACTGTTATTATTACAAAACAGGAAACATCATAGGCAACCAACCTTCCAAGTTCCTGGTTTCAACTTCCAACCAAGCTCTCATTTATAAAAGCACCAGGTTTTTTCAGTTTCTACTATCTGTGAGGTTTCTTCAGTTCAGGGTTCATTTGGCAGAAACAGAGAATGGGTAGGAAATTAGATGCTTTGCTTGGAAGAAACTTCAAAACTTCCAAGTTCAAAACTCTAGTAAAACTTGCCATCTCTAGGATTGCAATCTTCAAAAACCAGCACCAAGTTCGGTTTTCCCATGCTAGGTCTGATGTTATTGAACTCCTCAACCTTGGCCACCATGATCGAGCCCTTCTTCGCGTAATTTTCTTCACTTGTTTCCAATTCTTTTGGTTTAATTTGTTGATCTCTTTCTTGGGGATTCAGTTTAATTGAATCTGATGGGGCAATTTTTGAACAGGTTGAACATGTCATCAAAGAACAGAACATGGTGGATGCATTTGCCATAATGGAAAGCTACTGTCATCTTTTGTTAGAGAGAGTCATGCTCATCCAAAAGAATAAGTAAGTAATTAAGATTAATGGGTTTTTCTTTTTGGTAAAAATGGTGTTTTTTTTTTCAAGAATGGGAGTTTCTTACATGTTTCTGCAAATATGTATAGGGAATGTCCTGAGGAGCTCAAGGAGGCAACAGCATGCTTGATGTTTGCATCATCAAGATGTGGAGAATTCCCTGAACTTGTCCACATTCGTGGGGTTGTACAATCGACTTTTGGGAAAGAATTTGTTGTTCGTGCCATTGAATTACGCAACAATTGCAGTGTTCATCCTAAGGTAACATGAGTTGAGTTAAAAGATTTTGTTGGAAAATATATATGTTTAGCCTAATTAGAATTAATGTTTCTGATGTTTTTTTGGACAGATAATACAGAAGCTTTCGACAAGGCCACCAAGAATGGAAAACAAATTGAAAGTGCTAAAGGAGATTGCTTCAGAGAAGGGTATTACCCTGCATTTGGAATTGGAGGTAAAAAGGAACTTAATTTGCAATCAAATGAAAAAGTAAAAAAAAGTTAATGATTCTGAACTGACAAATATTAATTTGATGATGAATGCAGGAGGAATTGGATGTCAATGGGAAGCAGGATGAGTCCATTGCTAAGAAATCAGCCAATTCTGATGATCCTGATGAGCAGAAAGACAATGCCATTGAATTGCCTATAATAAGCTTGGATGAAAAGTTGTCTGAGTCAATGAAAGCAAGGAAAAAGTACAGAGATGTGGCTGCTGCAGCTCAGGAAGCTTTTGAATCAGCAGCTTATGCAGCAGCAGCAGCAAGAGCAGCTGTAGAACTCTCAAGAACTGAATCCCAGGACCTTGATTCAGATTATGAAAATGGTTCTACCCATAAAAGGGGAGGCTTCAGCCACAAGAAAGCAGCATTTTATGATTCTGATGCATCAGAAACACCTGAATTTCCATGGCAACAAGTTTCAGAGGAAATTGATCATCAGGCTTCAAATAATGCACTAGTATTTGAAAAGATCCATCCCATTGAGAATCATAGTTCAGATTCAGAGGGTGAAGACATGGCAAAAACTAACGAAAACCTTGAGCTGCAAGAAACTGAAGAGACCAAACAGAGTGAATGGATAGAAATGGCACTTACTAGTACTACATCATCAAGTTCAGATACTGATGTAGAAATTCCAAGTGAGAATGGAATTTTGGGTCGTGAATTAGCCATTGTTGACATAGTTGACACTGATAATCAGGATGAAACTTTGAGTCATGAATTAGCCATTGTCAGAGTTAACACTGATGATCACAAGGAAAAGGATGAAGACTCAAGCTCTGAAATTAATCTGAGCTTAAGTACATTTAATGAGGACAAAAATATTAGGCAGATTGAAGAAGAAATCAAAGAGGATGACAGCAACTTTAGCTATCAATCATCAAAGCTGAAAAACACTCAGAGCTTGAATTTTGTAGAGCAATTACACTCACCACATCCACATATAGACAGACAGTGGGTATCTATGAGGACTAGAAGAGCTAAAGTCTAGGATTTAAGGGTTTATTATTATTCTTATTAATTAATTTTGAAATTTTGATTGTCCATTATCCTGGATTATTATTGCTAATAATATCTCTTCATTTTTTCATTCAAATAACTTATAGTGATGATGGGATCTACCCATTATGATTTTATTAAAGGAAAATTGTTGTGAGACTCTTTGTTTGATGTTTTGCCTATGTTATACAAGCAAACTCTATATATGAAGAACTCTAAATCCGGGCCAACAGGAGAAAAGAAGGAGAAGAAGTAAAAGGGAGAATCTCAGATTAGAATCCATGGAGCAAAAGCCCAAAGTAAAGTGAACCACAAAGCCTTTTATAAGATGTTGATGTTGGATTGCCAACAAGCTCAAGATTGAAGTCCATTGGGCTTCCAACTACCACCCAATGTTAGACAGGAGTCAGCCCGACAGCAATTGTTCGTGATTTTTGTGTCATTAAGGTTAGATTTTTTTTTTTTTGGAAAGGGAATTAAGGTTAGATAAAATTTGATTAAACAAGAAGACAACAAAAAACTAGCAAGAATAACATATTTAATCGAATTGGGTTTGTTTTTTTGACATTATTATAATATAATAATATAATTGCGATTCAGTTCAAACACGATTTTGACATGGACAGATATAAAATTTCGTGAATGAAATAAACTCTACAACTAATTAGAAGAATATATTAAGGCTAAATATACAATACACCGTCAGTGGAGTTTAGCAGATTACACATGCGGGTTCTGAAGAGTGACATGTGTCATCTAGGGATTAGAATGAAATATTTAAAACTTAATTAATTAAAAAAAATTGAACATGTGTCAACTCCATAACCCGCTTGTGGAGTCCAAAATTTACACTGTCGGTGTATCAAATAATTACCTATATATTAATGCATTATATGATGAAATAAATTTTTCAATACATTAATTAAAGAAATTTTGAGGCATACATAATACTAATAAATAAATAATTAGAAGCAAATGAGAACAAGGAAGTTTCTGATCATCATTTGAAAGGAATAAGCTTGGTAGGAACTTACCACATGTCGAGGAAAGAATTGTCCGTTGATTTTTCCTTTTCTTTTGGGTCGGTGGCGGAGGAAGACCGGTGATTTTTATTGGGTTAGAGAATTACTTTTTATCTTTTCCAAATTTCAAATTCATCAATTTTCGTTATACGACGACGGACTCTATCAAATCATACGACTTGTAGTTGTATAGATTTTGACACTTGGACTTTTTTTACGCAAGAAAAACTTATAACCTTATTACTTATTTATGAAAATTATTCGATTATATGGATGTTTATGATGGAATCGATGCATTTGAAATAATTTTACAAGTACATCCAAAATTGAGTGTGAAAGGTACAATATATAATGAAATAAAAAAAAAAAGCAAAATGTAACAAATAGTTGTTGAATAAAAACATTATTTATATATTTTTAAATTTAAAATATCAAAAAAATAGTAGTACAATTATAATTATTTAAAGCATAACTTCTGTGTGAAAAGATAAAAGTAAATCATTTTTAATCTCTAAATATAGATAGTTTAATGCAAAAAGTTCAATGATGTAATGATGTTAATGTGAAAAGGATATCAATATGCCAAATGTTAGAAGAAACGTCCAAAAATATGGGACGAAGGCGAAGTATGCTTGCTTACCTACTCTGCTTATATATTGCTTAATCGATTAAGCAATCCTTAAATTCTTTTTTGATCCATCAACATAGTTATGTTTCTTCGTTTCCCATATACAATACTATAATTCCAAGTCAATGGAAATGAACATTTTCTTCCATTTTCTACTCATACAATGTTTCATGGCTTGTTTCACTGCAGCTGAAACTAATATCACCACAGATCAGTTTTCACTTCTCGAATTCAAGGACCAAATCCTTGATCCTCGTAATTTTCTAAGCAGCAATTGGTCCAGCAATAGTTCAGTCTGCAATTGGGTTGGTGTTTCTTGCAATTCTCGCCATGGAAGAGTCTCTATCTTAGATCTTTCCGAAATGGGTCTTTCGGGCTCTATTTCTCCATACCTAGGAAATCTCTCTTTCCTTGTTTCACTCAACTTGAGAGGAAACAATTTCCATGGCTCTCTACCCCAAGAGTTAGCCAAGTTGCGTCGCTTGCAACTCATCGATCTAAGTTTCAATGCTTTTAATGGGGAGATTCCTTCGTGGCTTGGAGCTTTAACTCAAGTTAAAAACTTGGTCCTTCGGAACAACAATTTGACAGGTAAAATTCCTCCAACTCTAGCCAACATGTCGAACCTGGAGACCTTAGAGTTGGGTTATAATTTGATCCAAGGAAACGTTCCAGACGAAATTGGTTATCTTCGAAAGCTGAAGATCTTTTATGCACAAAACAATCAACTTTTTGGGTCCATTCCTTCAAGCATCTTCAATATGTCATCGTTGCAATCTATCTCTTTGGTATATAACAATCTATCTGGTACTTTACCAGATGATATGTGTCACCATCTTCCTCAGCTTGAAACGTTTCTGTTTACCAGGAATCAGATTTCTGGGAATATTCCATCAAGTATAGGTGAATGCAGCAATCTTCAACTTTTTTCATTGTATAATAATCGATTTAGTGGTGTCATTCCAAGAAGCATGGGGAATTTAACTAGACTTGAAGAAGTATATTTGGGTGAAAATAATTTGGAAGGTATGGTTTCTAAGCTTTAATATATTTATTTGTTTTTTTTTTTGGTAAAATCCATGATTTTTTTTTTGTAAAAATTATTTGGTTTAATTTACTCCTCATTATTTCGGGATAAATACTAAAATTTTATGCTTGAATTCTGAATGGTTATTAGCTTTTTTTCCCCATGAATTATGGGTTGGGTTAAAGGACAATTTGCCCCCTAAACTAAAATCGAGACAATTTGTTTCCTAAACTTTCTAAATTCAAGACAATTTACCCCTCCATCAGGGTATAGAATGTCTTGATTTGGAAGTTCAGGGACAAAATGTCGTGAATTTGTTCAGGCAAAATGTCCTGATATGAAATTTAGAGGACAAAACATCATTGACACAATAGTTCAGGGGTAAAAAAGGTAATAAGCCAATTCTGAATTTTGTTAACTTTTACGAAACAATAGCGCCTTCTCTGATCAAGAGTGGGTTTTTAGTGATTTTTATGGCACTATAATTTGCAGGCGAAATCCCTTGGGAAATTGGAAATATTCCTGTCTTGGAGATATTTTCAGCTGATAGTATGAGACATAATGGTTCAATTCCGGCTTCAATCTTCAACAGTTCTTCTTTGAAAGAACTTTATCTCTACAACAATCGGCTATCTGGTAATTTTCCGAACAATATGAAACAAACCAGTATTTGTTTTACTTTTTCTTAAAGCATCTGTTTTTTGTGGCATTTTTCTTAAAGGTAAATTACCATGCACGAGCTTGGTTTCAAATTTGGAGATTATTATCATATGGGGAAATTATCTCAGTGGAAATATTCCTAATTGCATCTCCAATCCATCGAAGCTTCGAGTTTTGAGCTTGAATCTAAACTCCTTCTCTGGCCTTATTCCCAATGCACTTGGCAATTTAAGTTCCCTTGAAGAGTTGCGGCTTTGGTGGAACAATTTAACCACCGAAGCTCCAAACCATGAGTGGAAGTTTCTTTCGTCATTGGCAAATTGCAAGAATCTAACACTCTTGGAGATATCATCAAATCCATTGAATGGTGTTCTTCCATCTTCAATCTCGAATCTCTCAATATCACTTCAAGAATTCAATGCTTATAATTGCAACATTCAAGGCCCCATTCCTTCGGAAATTAGTAGCCTAAGCAACCTTACATTTTTGCAGCTTAGTCAAAATGAATTGATGGGATCCATTCCATCAACAATAGGAAGGCTACGAAATCTCCAAGGTTTGTCTCTCATTAATAACAAGTTGCAAGGCTCCATTCCATACGAAGTTTGTAGTTTGGACAGACTAAATGATTTACAATTGAGTGGTAATATGCTTGAAGGGCCTATCCCTGCCTGTTTGGGGGACTTAACTTCTTTGAGGTCTTTATACTTGGAATCGAACCGATTGAATTCGACAATACCCTCCACTTTTTGGACCATGAAAGATATCTTGAGAGTAGACTTATCATCAAATTACCTCAATGGTTCACTTCCACTAGATGTTGGGAATTTGAAGGTAATTGCATACTTGAATCTGTCATGGAATTTGTTATCAAGTGATATTCCGGTCACGATTGGCGGTCTCATTAGTCTACAAACACTGGCTCTATCTAATAACAGACTGCAAGGTCCTATTCCTGAATCATTGGGTGACATGACAAGTTTGGAAACCTTGGATTTGTCGAATAACAATCTATCCGGAACCATTCCGAAGTCCTTGGAAGGACTTTCTTATCTCAGATACGTCAATGTGTCTTTCAATAGATTGGAAGGAGAAATCCCCATGGGAGGAAGCTTTTGGAACTTCACAGCTGAATCATTTATGAATAATTCTGCACTTTGTGGTTCATCTCAATTCCAAGTTCCTCCTTGCTTAAGTAGCACCAATCAACCATCCAAGTCAAGTCCAATGCATGTTTTGAGGTATGTTTTACCAATAATTGCTTCAATTATAGTGATAGTTACTTGCATTATTGTCTTTATAAAATGCAAAAATAGAAATACAAAATTTTCAAGTACTAGTGAAGGCTTAACTTCGGAAATACAGAATATAAATCTGCATAATAGACTTTTGCAAGCAACTGATGGATTTAGTGAAGAGAATTTGCTTGGCTCCGGTAGTTTTGGCTCTGTGTATAAAGGAATACTTTCAGATGGGAAAAGTGTTGCAATAAAAGTTTTTAATTTGCAATTGGAGGGAGCATTTAGGAGTTTTGATGTTGAATGTGAAGTGATGCAAAATATACTTCATCGTAACCTTGTCAAGGTCATTACTTTTTGCTCTTGCATTGATTTCAAAGCCTTGGTGCTAGAATTCATGCCCAATGGGAGCTTGGAGAATTTGTTATACTCTCATGATTGTTCCTTGGATATCCTACAAAGAATTAACATAATGATAGATGTCGCATCGGCATTAGAATACCTTCATTTGGGGCATCCCAATCCTATAATCCATTGTGACTTGAAACCAAGTAACATCCTACTAGATAGAGACATGGTCGCACGTGTGGGAGATTTTGGCATTGCCAAACTGTTAGGTGAAGCAGAATCTGTGAAAGAAACCATGACACTTGCCACTATAGGATATATGGCACCAGGTAAATGTAAATCAAAATTTTACTTTCTTACAATAGTTTTGCTTTTCTACATATAAGCTTAGAGTTAGCATTAGTACTTATTCAATTATGTTTAAACTATGCATGCAGAATTTGGATCAACAGGACTTGTTTCCAAGAAAAGTGATGTCTATAGTTATGGCATTTTGTTAATGGAAACTTTCACAAGAAAGAAGCCCACGGATGAAATTTTCGCCGGCGAAATGAACATGAAGCATTGGGTGAAAGAGTCACTATCTGATGATGGAATAATTGGTGTTGTGGATTCTAGTTTACTGGAACCAAAGGAAGAACATGTCATGTCTAAAATAAATTGTATTTCATCTATTATGAGATTAGCCTTGGATTGTTCGGTCGAATCACCCGCAGAAAGGAAAGACATGAAGGATGTAGTTTCCATTTTGAAGAAAATCAAAGCAAAGTTTATGAAAGATGTTAGTCCAGCTTGAAATGTAAATCAGAGCCAAGATTTTCAACATATTATATGGTTTTTCACACTTCTAATATTGTGTTTTCAATTTTTTTCTGAATTTATTTCTAATTAAATCAAAACAAGAATCAGATGCTCGTAAAAAAAATCTTTAAATCCAATATAGCTGCGATTTGGTTCGATGAATTAAGGTAATTCAAGGAGACTTTACGCAAAAAATCATGCAAAATTACGAGGATCTTAATCTTGTTTCGATCTAATTAGAAATAAATTCGGAAAAAATTGGAAAACCGATAATAGAAGCATGAAAAACCCTTCAATTCTTTTTGGCGTGGAATTAAATATTTTTTCTGAGTATTGTGATTAAGAATTGAAGAAAAATTTTTTGGATCAGTTTTTGCAAAATTTTAGTCAAAATTGTGTATTAAATATCATGATTTTTGGATAAAAACGCCTTCAAAACAAATTTCAGATGCTCGTAAAAACAATCCTTAAATCCAATGTGGCTGAGATTTGGTTCGATGAATATAAATATTTCAAGGAGTCTTTACGCCAAAAATTATGCAAAACTAAGCCGGGGCCCCGTAAAGCGTTTTTAGCCAAAAACCGTGATGGTAGTACACGATTTTGGCTAAAATTTTGTAAAAACTGACCCAAAAAATTTTTTCTCAATTTTTTGCCACAATAATGAGAAAAATTATATAAATAAATGCCAAAAGTTAGAAGGATTTTTTACGCTTTTAATATCGTTTCTCCAATTTTTTTCCGAATTTATTTCTTATTAAATCGACACAAGATTCAGATGCTCGTAAAAATAAATCCTTGAATCCAATGTTGCTGAGATTTGATTCGATGAATATAGATAATTTAAGGAGTCTTTATGTCAAAAATCATACAAAACTGAACCAGGGCTTTAGAACGCGTTTTTAGGAAAAAAACCGTGATGGTATATGATTTCGGCTAAAATTTTGCAAAAACTGACCCGAAAATTTTTTCCTCAATTCTTTGCCACAATACTCAGAAAAAACATATAATTCAACCCCAAAAATATTGAAGGATTTTTCACACTTCTAATATCGTTTTTCCTTTTTTTTTCCCGAATTTATTTTTAATTAAATCGAAACAAAATTCAGATACTCGTAAAAACAAATCCTTAAATCCAATGTAACTGAGATTTGGTTCGATGAATATAGATATTTGAAGATGTCTTTACGCCATAAATCATGCCAAACTAAGTCGGGGCTCCGGAACGGGTTTTTAGCCAAAAACCTTGATGACTACACGATTTTGGCTTCAATTTTGCAAAAACTGACCAAAAAATTTTTCCCTCAATTCATTGCCACAATACTTAGAAAAATTATATAATTCAACGCCAAAAAAATGGAAGGGTTTTTTCACACTTCTAATATCGATTTTCCGATTTTTCTGATTTTATTTCTAATTAAATCGAAACGAGATTCAGATGCTCGTAAAAATAAATCCTTCAATCCATTGTAGCTGAGATTTGGTTTGATGAATTTAGGTAATTCAAGGTGCCTTTACGCAAAAAATCATGCAAAACTGTACCGGGGCCCGAACGCGGTTTTACCCTCGTTTAAAAGAAAGTCCCAAAAACGCATAGTTTCCCCTCCAAAAATGACCTCTCCGGTCGGGGAACGCATTAGATATTTACCTAACCCAGTAGGCCCTTGAGCGGATCCCACGTTAGCCCCAAGACGTTGGTCTCTAACTAGAAAAGTAAATGCTTGAGCTTGAGAAGCTTCTGGTCCGGTGGGCCCGTAAAACTCACTAGGATAAGCGGTGTTATTGAACCAGACAAAGCAACAAGCAATGAAACCAAAAACAGATAAAGCACCTAAACTATAAGACAAGTAAGCCTCTCCCGACCATACAAGTGCACGGCGAGCCCATGCAAAAGGTTTGGTTAAGATATGCCAGATTCCACCAAATATACAAATGGAACCTAACCATACATGCCCTCCAATTATATCTTCCAAATCGTCCACACTAACAATCCATCCTTCGCCCCCAAAGGGAGATTTTAGTAAATAACCAAATATAACACTTGGGCTAAGAGTCAAGTTGGTAATTTTTCTTACATCTCCCCCTCCCGGAGCCCAGGTATCATATACGCCCCCAAAATAAAGAGCCTTGAATACTAGAAGAAAAGTGCCTATACCTAGCAAAATTAAGTGAATACCCAAAATTGTGGTCATTTTATTTCTATCTTTCCATACATAACCGAAAAATGGAAAAGATTCTTCAAGAGTTTCAGGTCCCAGAAGTGCATGATAAATATCTCCAAAGCCCAATACAGCAGAGGAAATTAAGTGAAGTACTCCAGATACAAAGTATGGAAAAGTGTCTATAACTTCTCCACCAGGACCTACCCCCCAGCCTAGAGTAGCCAGGTGGGGAAGTAAAATTAATCCTTGTTCGTACATGGGCTTTTCTGGGACAAAATGAGCCACTTCAAATAGGTTCATTGCTCCGGCCCAGAATACGATTAATCCGGCATGGGCTACGTGAGCCCCCAATAGTTTACCGGATAAATTGATAAGTCGGGCATTCCCGGCCCACCAAGCGAAACCGGTGGTTTCTTGGTCACGACCGGCTAAAGCTAAAGTTCCATTAAAGAGCGTTTCCACGGGGTAGAACCTCCTCAGGGAATATAAGGTTTTCATGAGGCTGATCTTGAGCCGCCATCCAAGCACGAATACCCTCGTTTAAAAGAATATTTTTGGTGTAGAAAGTCTCAAATTCAGGGTCTTCCGCTGCACGGATTTCCTGGGAAAGTACACGATTTTGGCTAAAATTTTGCAAAATCTGACCCGAAATTTTTTTTCTTCAACTCCTTGCCACAATACTCAGAAAAAATATATAATTCAACGCCAAAAAGATTGAAGGGGTTTTCACGCTTCAAATATCGTTTTTCTATTTTTTTTCTGAATTTATTTCTAATTAAATCGAAACAAGATTCAGATGCTCGTAAAAATAAATCCTTAAATCCAATGTGGCTGAGACTTGGTTTGATGAATTTAGATAATTGAAGGATTATTTACGCCAAAAATCATGCAAAACTGAGCCGGGCCCTGGAACGATTTTTTAGCCAAAAATCGTGATGGTTAGTAAACGATTTTCGCTAAAATTTTGCAAAAACTGACCAGAAATTTTTTTTTCAATTCTTTGCCATAATACTCATAAAAAATATATAATTCAATGCCAAAAACATTGAAGGGTTTTTCACACTTCTAATATTGTTTTTCATTTTTTTTCCGAATTAATTTCTGATTAAATCGAAGCAAGATTTAGATACTGTAAAAACAATCCTTAAATATAATGTAGCTGATATTTGGTTCGATCAATATAGATATTTCAAGAAGTCTTTACGCCAAAAATCATGCAAAACTAAGCCGGGGCCCGGAATGCGTTTTTAGCCAAAAACCGTGATGGGTACACGATTTTTGCTAAAATTTTGCAAAAAATGACCCGAAAATTTTTTTCTCAATTCTAAGGCCACAATACTCAGAAAAATTATATAAATCAACACCAAAAAAATTGAAGGATTTTTTACGCTTCTAATATCGTTTTCCCATTTTTTTCCGAATTTATTTCTTATTAAATCGACACAAGATTCAGATGCTCATAAAAATAAATCCTTAAATCCAATGTTGTTGAGATTTGATTCGATGAATATAGATAATTTAAGGAGTCTTTACGCCAAAAATCATGCAAAACTGAGTCGGGGCCCCATAACACGTTTTTAGGAAATAACCGTGATGGTTAGTACACGATTTCGGCTAAAATTTTGCAAAAACTGACCCGAAAATTTTTTTTCTCAATTCTTTGCCACAATACTCTGAAAAAGCATATAATTCAACCCCATAAATATTGAAGGGTTTTTCACTCTTCTAATATCGTTTTCTTTTTTTTCCGATTTTATTTCTAATTAAATCGAAACAAGATTCAGATGCCCATAAAAACAAATCCTTAAATCCAATGTAACTGAAATTTGGTTCGATGAATATAGATATTTGAAGGAATCTTGACGCCATAAATCATGCCAAACTGAGTCGGGGCCTTGGAACGCGTTTTTAGCCAAAAACCTTGATGACTACACGATTTTGGTTTAAATTTTGCAAAAACTGACCCGAAAAATTTTTCCTCAATTCATTGCCACAATACTTAGAAAAATTATTTAATTCAACGCTAAAAAAATTGAAGGGTTTTTCACACTTCTAATATCATTTTTCCGATTTTTTCTGATTTTATTTCTAATTAAATCGAAACAAGATTTAGATGCTCGTAAAAATAAATCCTTAAATCCAATGTATCTGAGATTTGATTCGATGAATTTAGGTAATTCAAGGAGTCTTTACGCACAAAATCATACAAAACTGTGCCGGAGTCCAGAACGCGTTTTTAGCCAAAAACTGTGATGGTTAGTACACGATTTTGGCTAAAAATTTGCAAAAATCTAACCCGAAAATTTTTTCTTCAATTCTTTGCCATAATACTCAGAAAAAATATATAATTCAACGCCAAAAATATTGAAGGGTCTTTCACGCTTCTAATATCGTTTTTCCAATTTTTTTTAATTTATTTTTAATTAAATCGAAACAAGATTCAGATGCTCGTAAAAATAAATCCTTAAATCCAATGTGGCTGAGACTTGGTTTGATTAATTTTGATAATTGAAGGAGTCTTTATGTCAAAAATCATACAGAACTGAGGCGAGGACCCAGAACGCGTTTTTAGCCAAAAACCGTGACACTATTTTGAATAAAATTTTGCAAAAACTGATCCCAAAATTTTTTTTCTCAATTCTTTGCCACATTACTCAGAAAAAATATATAATTTAACGCCAAAAAGATTGAAGGGTTATTCACGCTTCTAATATCATTTTTTAATTTTTTTTCCCGAATTAATTTCTAATTAAATCGAAACAAGATTCAGGTCCACGTAAAAATAAATCCTTAAATCCATTGTGGCTAAGATTTGGTTTGATGAATTTAGATAATTCAAGGAGTCTTTACACCAAAAATCATGCAAAACTGAGACGGGGCCCGGAACGCGTTTTTAGCAAAAAACCGTGATGGTTAGTAAACGATTTTCGCTAAAATTTTGCAAAAACTTACTAGAAAAATTTTTCTTCAATTTTTTGCCACAATACTCAGAAAAAATATATAATTCAACGTTAAAAATATTAAAGGGTTTTTCACACTTCTAATATCGTTTTTCAATTTTTTTCCCGAATTAATTTCTGATTAAATCGAAACAAGATTCAAATGCTCGTAAAAACAATCCTTAAACCCAATTTAACTGAGATTCGGTTCGATGAATATAGATATGTCAAGGAGTCTTATTTTGTTTCAACCTTATTATGCTAAATAATCAACTTTGCCATATTCTAAATTTTGACTAATTTGTTAGTTGTCATGTATGGTCCAATTACAGGGTCATGTATGGTCCAAATTAATTCCGTATTCTAATACTACCATGTTTTAGTGCACAAGGCATTAATTTTTCCATATGCTCCAAGAATTCTTTATTCTTTAATAAAATGATCATTTAGTTCCCAATCAAAGCAAGAAAAGTGGCTTTGAGTTGATAGTGGCAACAAAGACAAGCCGCAGCTATCCTATGGGATGGTTAGTAAAATGATCATCGGTTCACTTCACCATATGATACTGAATCAGAAATGTTGGGCATATTTAGCAATTAGGCCGGCCCATATGTTTGGCCCAGTTATTGGACAAAGTATAAACGAATTTGTAAGAAAAAGGCCCAAGTATAAGACCCAAGTAGAAAAGGGACTATAAGCCCAAATTGGCAAGAGTATTGATAGAGTGTTTAGCAATTGAATTGGAAGTTGATGGGTGTTAATTACCAACAAATGATAGGTTGAGATGATAAGTGGCCTCCATCCGACCATCCTGGCAAGGGTGACTTGAGAATACAGGTTTGATTCCTTGGACTTGCATTCATAGACATTACGTAAATGCTATGTGGCCTATGGCATGGCATGAAAGATGATGATTCACCACTGTTTCCCTAAACAATGCATAGAAATTGATCCCTCGGGCAATAAGTCAAAGCTATGCATTTGACAACAACTTGAAGGTGCTAAAGCAGATGCTCATCGAGAATAGTACTATCACTTTGCAACTGGGGGAACACAAACATAGTCCAGAGGATTTCCAGTAAGGAAATGTGCAATTACACACACCAAAAGGGGGGGGGGGGGGGGGGCAAAGCTAATTTTATTAGATAAAATGAGAATGTTGGTCCTGAAATGCAAATATTTGATGGTTCAAGGACAACATTAATAGTAGTAGGAGATTAGAAGCAACCTGAACAATGTTTATCAAAGCAAATGAATGGAAGAAGTACACAAATGTAGCTGCAGCAGTGAGGCTTTAGACTTGGCAAGTCAAGAAGAGCTGTGATAGAACGAACTCTGAACAACTTACTCAGAAGAATCGATTGATCATTTGATGAAAGCAATGCTAGACTTTAAGCTAGAAAATGGAGGTCTTACTAATAAAGCAGGACAGTAGGAACATTATACAGCTTATAAGAAAACTAGGTAGAATCTTAAATTAAGCTTGTAATGAAATGAATAATTTTACACCTTGCAAACTTCTAATCAAATGTCAGTTTATCTTCTATCACCTATTGATGTTAGCCTATAGTGTGGCTCCAGTGAGGACTGAGGATTATATATACCTTACAAACAACTACCTACTTATCCTTAAGGAAGGAAAGATAATAACTTAACAAGCCTACTTAATTGATTCTTCCCATAAGAACTGAAAGTTGAAACAAGCCCATGCTTTGAGTTTGTATTCTCTCATATTCATATAGAAAGTAGCAACATCTTTTTGTAGCCTAAGTCTATATATCAACAGATTAAACATTCAGCTATATTAAAAGCGCATTTGAGAGATACAACATCAGCAACTGGAAAGAACCTCACTCCAACATAAACATTGCAAAGTCTAACACCCAGACACTAACTGATCTCAAGAAGGACAGCTTCTGAAATGTAGTACTAAGACAATATTGTACAGATTTTAAATATAAAAGGCCTATTGGAATCTTTGCAAGGTGTAATTAAGTAGTTATTCCTAAGATGGAAGCGAGTATGGCATATTAAATGGAGGATTTCAGAAAAAGTAACTGCACTCCAAAGGAAAAAAGGGTCAAAAAGTAAGAAAGAACTAAATAGCAATGTGTTGCCTAAAGTTAAGCGACTAAGCAGGGTACAGAGATATTTCCTTTAAATCAAGGAGTTCGAAAGAATACACATCAAAAGAGCAAAGAATCCACTTTGACTTGGGCATATAAGTTAGGAATATTATATAGAGGCGGATAAGAAGTCCATACTCAAAATGATTGATACAACTATATTAACTGACATGTAACATTTGCAGAATTAAACCAAAAATATGCAAATCCATTGAGAATCTTAAAGCCAGCATAAAATTGTGACAAATGGCAAGAAATGATTGTAGCCATCTTTCCTAAGTCTCTGTTCCATATTCCTCTGTTTTAGAAGTGGTAAGGCTTTATACAAAACATTCTCTCCAGATATTTAGCTTAATTGCACAATCAGGAATGCAAGATAGAAAAGGAAAATCTAAAGACTGTTCTTTTTCATAATTGAATGAAAAATTAAATGCAGCTTACTGAGAAGTTGCTTTCTCTACTAGTTGAAGTTAAAGGTCCAGTCAATCAAGCCAACACAATCCTCAAAAATCTCAGCCATAGGATCAGGCAACCCGCGACCCTTTACTGATTCTCAGCCTAAATCCTAATTAATCGTTTTGGTCTTTGAAATACATTTGTTTCCCATCAAATAGATAAACACCATATGCAATCCATATAACAAGAAATTATCCATCAGAAACAAAAGAAACTATCAGAGAAGTTGATGATCAATTTAAACCAAGAAATTTTAATGAAGCACATATACACAAAAAAAGCTATGACATGAACATTCAATTCACATCATCCATATTTCATTCAGCTCAATTTAATAAAGATGGATTACAACTAGTCTGAAGAACTCTAAAATGTACTAATAGCTTACAACAAAACTTTGTATATTGAAAAGCTTAGGAAAAATTACCACCACTTGTCTGCCACAAATTGATAATGTCAGTAGCATGATTGAGAAGGTTGATCCTTTGCAAGTGAGAAATCCAGGGCTTACTTTCAAGCAAAACCTTGAGCTCTTCCCAAGCATCTTTCCTAGGCCAAAAATAGTAAGGGCTCAAAGGGATTGTACCATGCCCTGGTATCACTTGGTCAAGTGCTATCCCAATGTCTTTCTCCATCCATATGAACTTCAAAACTACCCTTGGCTTTTCTAATGGTTTCACAACCACTCCAAGCTTCTGCATCATCATCCCAAAACAGACCAAATTACAAAAAACCCAAAGGAATAACAAGTTCCAACTAAAACCCTTTTTCTAGGATTTACAAGAAAAGGGGGCAAAAAAAAAGTCCTAAGCTTTAGCTACGAAACTCCATATAATTAAACCCATTATCTTGAAAACAAAAACACAAAATCAAAGGGGAGAAAACCCAAAAGCTAACCTCTTTATCAGAAGAAGATTCAGAAGTAAAATCATCCAAAGGGAGTTCATCTGAGACAACAGGAGGTTTAGCTTTGACTTGCAGCGAGATAATTGGTGGAGTAAAAGCTGAGATTTTAGGAGCAAGAGTAAGAGGTTTAAGAAGGAAAGAGGATGGGGTCTGAGAAGGGAATGAAGTTAAGGGTTTAAAGGAGGGTTTAAGGTTTGGTTGAAGAGATGCTGTTACCAACATTGTTCTGTGCGTAATCAGGTAATTTTCTGCTTTGCTTATTTTTGTGTTTCCGAGTTTCTTCATCCATCCCATGTAAATAATGTAACTGAAAAGGGTCGGGTTGTCGGGTCGGGTGTATATATAAAGCCCGGTATTTGAGTATGAAATGGCTTCATATTTTTACCTTTTGAAAAAAAATTACTTCAAATATAAGTACTAATTAGTATTAGTAACTAATAATGGAACTAAACAAGATAAAGAATTGGATTTTAGAGAAAGAAAATCTATCTGCAATTATGCATACTATACACAATTATTCCAAGCTTCAAATTTGTTCCAAAAAATTAAAAAATGAAATTTGTTAGGACTTAGGATTTGCACTTGCATTGGAATTTTATTTGTTTGAATACTGCTAGGGATTGTGTATGCTTATTAGAAAGCTACTTTATATATAGCCAAAGAGACATCCCAATCAAAATGGACATTCCAATGGTTAATGTTAGGATTTCGAGTTCGAATTCCGAGATAAGTGGGGTGTGATTATGAGATAGAAGAGAGCTACCTCATGTTGTGTAACTTATTTCAATATCAATATCATGTGAGTGAAAATTCTCCTAATTTCCTTTAATAGAAAATTAAGGAAAAATAATAACAATATGAAATGATCTTCTAACTCTTTGATAAATAAATATGGAAAAAGGTAGGTTTATATTGGTTAGGGCAAACTATTTAAATGGTCACTTTTAACTTGTGAAATTATGTTTTTGTCACTAACCATAAAAAGTAAGATTTTGGTCACAAATCGTGTTACTTTTCATACAGAAATTCATCTAAAGTTAATTGACTAAATCTGTAATTCATACCATTATATATTTGGTTATATCTTCTGAAAGATCTAAAGGAGACAAAGTCAACTTTTCTTTGTTTTACTTGTTAAAAAAAAGATACTGTACACTACTACATGATCTAATCAAATATGATCTAATCAACTTTTCTTTGTACACTACTACATGATCTAATCACATATGATCTAATCAACTTTTCTTTGTACACTACTACATGATCTAATCACATATGATATGTAAATATATCAATGTGTACTTATCCAATAATTAGATGGTAATATACTTAGAAAAAGATATGGGAGATATTGTGAGAGTGAAAACTAATTTATATATCACAAGTAAATCTTTTCAAGTATAAAAACCGATATGTATGTGATGCTTGTAACAAACTCTTCTTCTCCTTATTTATATATATATGTATATCGTCCAAAATCTAATTTTCCATCGACCAAAAGGGTTCAGTAGAGTTGCCCTGATCTCTCCTCGTTCTTCCAAATCAACTTAGAGGTAATGTTTTGTAAATTATATATGGGGATGTCGTTCATTAGAAACTGCAATGAAATTACCTTTTGTTTTGAACTATATATAGTGCTATATATTAATTATTTTGCATGTATATATATATTCTATACAAATTATGTTTCAGGTGGAGGACAAAAATATTATATATGGCTTCTACTGTCGTCTCTTCCCCGGTGAATGAAAACGAAGATTGGAATGACGAAATGAGGAAGAAAAGCATGAAGGAAATTGAGGATTGGATATATTATTTATTAATGTGCTGCGGGCCATCGATCATTCTTGGATTTGTTTGGTGTAGCATGAAATATACAGAATTGGAACAGAAAATATATTTTGGAATATGCATGATAGGTTATGGCATTATTTTTGCGTCTGGCGTCCCTCTGACAATCGCAATTTTTATCATGGGAAGCCCAAATAATGTGATTCCGAAAATAGCTTGGGGTACTCCTGGAAGAGATTATGGTGTTCTTTCGTCTGGGTTTAGTGCTTTTGTATGCTGCAGCTCTTTGGCTTTGGCTGGAGTTTCATTGTGGCTAGTGAATGATTTTGCGGAAATGGTGGTCAAGCACAGGTCGATCTATTTATGGTGGCTTTACACTGCTCATTATTCCTTAGGCATCATCAGTTTCCTCACCATGGCTCTTCTGAGTGCCCTCAGGACATACCCTCTTAGTCTTATTCGCAGAGTGGCTTCAGGAAATTAATAAGTATTCATCTGATTGCTCAAACAAGGCTAGCTATTACACATGCATTTTGCAGGTTCCATACTGATTCCACAGAAATTAATTATATCTATGGATTCCAATTTTAATTTTGATAAATAAATTTTACAATTTCAATGTATTAGAATAGATTCATTCAGCATAAGTAGAAACCAACAGGTAGTCGTAGAATAATGAGTATGCAGCAAACCATGTGTATAGTTCAAAAGCTTTCACTAGATATCTTTTTTTTTTAACAAGTGCCTGTACAACTATATCTGTACTTGGTTCAGATAACATTGGCAATCAGAAGGGAAAAAAAATGTAGTAAATCTCATACTCTGCAGCAAAAACTCTACCTATGACCTTGAACAGACATGTAGTGAGAGGTAGACACCTATTTTCCCCAAAGGTTAATCTGGAGTCGTCATCTGAACCAGCAACAGAGTTGTTTCGCAAATTGTTACTAATTTCAGCAGATGCTCTGCTTCACATAGCAGGGACCTGAGCAAAAATTGGTAAATAATTCTCAATGCCATCAGCCAAGTCCAACCTTTTACAATAAAATGGAACAAGTATAAAAACCCATTTGGCATTCACACAAGCATAGAAATGAATGGTTGAAATGTATGTACATCATGCTTTTATGACGAGACAATTATCCCATTAAATGGACATAAACTGCAACAATTAATACTTATTCCTATATAAAATAAAATAAAATCATATATATATTATAGAGCAGATAAGTATCGCATCAATTAAATACATAGTCTACATTTTGGGCAGTAGGGCAGTACAGAACAAAATTTTGAAGAAGAAAGTTCGTATCACTTTGACAAATTCATTTTTCCACGACTCCAAAATGACCAAACTGAAAACAAATAGAAGACTGAAATTACCTGCGATAGAACAGATACTGCAAGACTATTCCATGAATTATCCATGTAGATAGAATAAGAGAAAACCTGCATGGATGGGATTGAAAAAGAAAAAAATGATAATTGAATTATTTGTCAACCTTGATAGAAGAAATCAGCATAGCACAATGGTAGCAGTTAGATTGAAATTATTGACCCAAACTAGATATCTTGTTTGAAATAGAAAAGCCCTTTCACACACCGACACAAAGTAACAAATGCAAACACATATTGGTTTGTAGCCTAAATTGCAAAATGGAGTAAACGCAATGGTAGATCAAACAGTTTCAGGACATCTAATACCGTTCCACAATCTTTATTTCATGTGACTTGATCTTTATGTTTAAACTGCACGATAGGAGGAGTAACTTGGTTTTACAATTATCCTGTGTACTAGTTGTCATTAGCAGTGCTAATTTGTAGCCATGTCTACTGTTCTAAGAATCTTAAGTGAAAAGACAAACAAATGGATCCTCTAAAGCTCCTATTTAACCAAGAAACTGACCATCAAGGAGCACAAACAAAAATAAATAAAAATAAAAAGGGAGAGATCACAACCTGAAGCAGTTCTTCACAGATATCCACAGTAAGAAAACCAGCTGAGAAACACTTTTGAGTTAAGAGAAACTGGAACACCGGCAAAACAATTTCATAAAACTTCAAGCCTGGAGAAGTTTTGTCCTCAGCTGGAGAGTCTCCATCATGTTCTGTTTTACTGGAGGCTAATGGTGTAATTTTCTTAGAAAGGGTTGGACGTTGGCCCTGAAATAGAACAAGCAAAGCAAAGCCCCACAGAAATTGGTATATATTCTTCAGAATCCAGTTCAACTAGACGTAAACTAGACGTACAAATGTTACTCACCTTAGTAGCCAGCTGCAGACCTGCCTCCAAAAGAACAGGGCCAGATGATGCGTCCAGGGCAGTGTGACCAGCCGAAATGAGTTGTGCCTGAATTTCATAAAGATTTAGTCGATTACTACTAATCCATGAAATTTTAACTCATATAACATAACAAATTGCATCGTCTCAAAGCATACTGAAATCTAACATCCTTAGAGAAACTACCAAAACAAAACATCTCTTACCTGATACTGTTCCAGAAGAACTTGTCCAGGAAGCTCAGGGTCAGGAACCGTTTCAAACTGAAAAAGTTAAAGAGAAGCAAATTAATATTGTCCTACATTGAACATTCGGCAGCTTATATCATCCTTCCCAAAGTTTGAACCTGATAACTCTAAATTGAAAGTTACAAAGTTCTGATTGAACCCACTACTTCACTTAGTTGAAGACTCTTCACTAGTTAATGCCGATTGTTGGTTAAGAGATAATATAAAAAGTGAATATTAACTGGTGCAACTGAAGTAGGACATGTTACTCAGTCAGCAAAATTAAATTTCAATTAGGAAAATTATAGCTCAAATGTGTCTAATTTCTCCACCAAATATTTATTCAAGAGCTCAATCAGACAATTAACGGAAGAAAGAGACCTAACAAAATTTTAGAACTAGCAGTACCAAATGCTTACCTTGTCCACAACTGAACTTAAAAGTCCAACACCTATTGGTCGCATGTTCTCAAACTGAATTGTGCTTATCTATGAACAGTAAGATAGACAAAATTTGTCAGCTTCAAGGCATATTCCAGGATCTTTGAGTGGAAAGATGTTTACAAGCTAATGGCCTTTTGCGTAGAACCTGATAAGGGACCGATATTAGCTCTTGAACTTGAAGGACTAGCCAATCACAAGAGGCCTGTCCATTTGCAGCTTTTCTCCTTGCTAAAGAGAGATCAAAATGAGAAGGAATCTTCCCCACAGCTTCTGGTAGATAACTCGAGCACCTATAAACCAGAAAGTTATCTATCCACAAAGATCTTATTACTAATAAAAACAAAGCAAACCAGAAAAGTGACAACTTGTCCAATATATTGCACATGCATTTTGCAGGTTCCATAGGCTTGCTGATTTCACAGAAATTATATCATATGGATTTCACTTCGAATTTAATGAGTTTTACATTGAGGTGGCTTAAATACAACAGAGTAAATTACATTTTTTTTATTATAACAATTTCAATGTATTATTTCCCCCTAGGTATGATAGATTCATTCAGCATAAGCATAAACCAACAGGTAGAAAAATGAGTATGCAGCAAAATATTCTACAAGCATAAATATTGTCTGAGCTGGGTATAGTTCAAAAGCTTTGACTAGATATCTTGCTCTTAACATTTTTCAGATGAAGCAGGACAGAATAACAAGTGGCAGTAGAACTATCTCTGTTACTTGCTTCAGATAAAATTCACAATCAGTGAAACACGGGGAAAAAGAATAGCAAAATGTAAAAAAGATTAAGCAGATTCTCATACTCGGCAGCAAAAACTCTGGTTCGGTATCTAAGGTGCTTGTCTCTGTTACGACCAATAGAAGCTTCAGATGTATGACCTTGAACAGACATGTTGTGAGAGCTAGAGACCATGTTTTTGTCATCGTCCGCAAAAGTTAATCTTGAGTTGCCATCTGAACCACTAACATAGTTGTATCCCAAAATGTTACTAATCCCAGCAGATACTCCCGTTGACATAGCAAGCACCTGAGCAAAAGTTGGTAAATAAAACCTTTTGTTACTACTTGATGCAAACAGCAATTGACTAATGAACAAGGACAAATGCAGCTTACATGCCCATAATTTGTCCAGCTAATATACAAAATCAAGTGATTGCTGTATCCTGTATGAGCTTAACAGTTCTAGTGTCCTTTCTAGCTATGACACATTTTTTCCTTGCACATTTCCAAGATCTATTTTAACATCATCCAAAAAAAATAAAAGAAAATGCTCTAAGAGAATCTCATGAACCGCATATGCTATTCATATTTCCGGTAATATTAATTTAGAATTCTCAATACTCTCAGCTAAGCTTTTCTTAGAGCAATATCAAAGCAATTTCTTTGAGCAATATCAAAGTAAAGAGGAAAGAACCTGTCTTGATGCCAGACTCAGCAGAAGAGTTTGAACATGGGAGTGTACTGAAGCAGCACTAGGTGCAAAAAGAACAAGCTGTTGAGTAAAACGGACACTCCTGCAAGATATATAGGCTATTATCAGCCATCATGAAAGAACAGAAAATCTACCAAATGTCCAAATCAACTTGATCAGTGGTTGAACAAAAGAACAGTTGAAAGAGCAAATAGAGAAATTAAAACAAATTTGAGGACATACTCAGGTAGGGTAGCTGTTTCTTTGGAAAAAGTAATCTCCACAACAACAGACTGGAAAAAGAAATCACCATGTTCACATAAGTTTGAGATGAGATGGAAAACCATAATGATGCAACGGTTTCATTTAAGCATACAGTAGTCTAACAAAAGTAAGCCCTACTTCAGAGACGAGAATACCTTGCAGCGTGAAAAGAAAATCCTTCCAGGGGCAAGCTCAGGACCAAGAATGGCAACAATGGCATTTATAAGGTGTCCCACACCTTGCTGGAGGTCAACCCTTCCAGTCTCCTCAGACAACAAAATCTCCAGAGCAAGGCCGAGCATCGCCTGCAAATTAATACAGAAAATTGACACTTAGGGATAGTGAGAGAACTTTAGAACTCAATGAAATTATCTGCCAATACCCTTCTGCCAAACATCCAACTCAACCATTTGGCAATAGGTAAAGATTTAGTCAATTACTACTAATCCATGAAATGAAATTTAACACATATAACATAACAAATTGCATGGTCTCAAGGCTCAAAGCATACTGAAATATAACATCCTTAGAGAAACTAACTACCAAAACAAAACATCTCTTACCTGATACTGTTCCAGAAGAACATGTCCAGGAAGCTCAGGGTCAGGAACCGTTTCAAACTGAAAAAGTTTAAGAGAAGCAAATTAATATTGTCCAACATTGAACATTCGGAAGCTTATATCATCCTTCCCAAAGTTTGAACCTGATAACTCTAAATTGAAAGTTACAAAGTTCTGATTGAACCCACTACTTCACTTAGTTGAAGATTCTTAACAAGTTAATGCCCATATTATGAGATAATATAACTAGGGCATATTAATTGGTGCAACTGAAGTAGGACATTATAGCTCAAATGTGTCTACTTTCTCCACCAGATATTTATTCAAGAGCTCAATCAGACAATTAACGGAAGAAAAAGACCTAACAAAATTTCAGAACTAGCAGTACCAATGCTTACCTTTTCTACAACTGAACATCCATCTTCGCCCGGTAATTCTCCCCGTCCTCCTCCTCCTCTGCCTCCCCCTCCTCTGATGAACCCCCAACATCCTCCTCCTCCCTCCTCCACGTCCCCCCTTCCTCCGCCTCTGCCTCTCCCGCCCCCTGCTCCGCCTCTGCCTCTCCCGCCTCTTCCTCCGCCTCCGCCTCCCCTGCCTCTTCCTCCGCCTCCGCCTCCCCTGCCTCTTCCTCCGCCTCCGCCTCCTCCGCCTCTTCCTCCGCCTCCGCCTCGTCCGCCGCCGCCCTCTCCCTCTCCCTCTTCCTCTCTCTCTTTATCCAGTCTTCTACGTAAGTTTTCATTAACTGCGTTGATATACAAGGCACTACTAAATAGCAAATAGTAGACAGCGCATTTGTTTGTTGCCTTAGCATGCCACTCAGTAACAAGAAAAACCAGACTTTCTACGAAGCCATAGGCGTTGAAAAACACTTCAGTGAGATCCAACGCGGTCCATCCAACGTAAACTAACGTCCTGAAACTAAGACCGCAACATATCCCATAAATGATCGTGTTCAGAGTGTGTTTCGTGCGATAGTCTTCAAGAAACAAAAACCTGATCTGAACAACCAGTAGAATAAGATACCCGATCGCGGAGGGGGACCCCACCGTCGAGTCCCGAATGT